>MNCI01024668.1:300935-421080 GCA_015680685.1 Gnetum montanum
TAAGGCTTTAGCACACCTACCAAAGCTAAGTGAAGGTTGTTGAGTAATATGTTTGAAGATTTCCTAGACGATGAATATTTTGGTGAAGTTATTGATGTGCTTATGCACTTTGGTATCATTTATATTCTTCAAGATTATGATATTTCAAAGAGGCTTGCACATGCAAACAAGTCCCTTTACTTTGAATCACTATTCATATCTATAGTTGATTCCAAGCTTTATTCCAAATAGTTTTAGGACTTTTTTAGTAGAGTCTTTATTAAGGAATTGGAGTGGTTACAAATTTTGTAGGGAAATTTAACCAAAAAATAATTGGCATTCTAGCTTGGTTGAACTAGGACAAGTAGCACTACATTGTGATCTTGAAATGGTAGGCTAGGCAGTGCTAGCTTGATAAGCATTGCATAGCCCCTAGAGTGACCTCTCTCTTGCCACACACATCCTTCATCCTACCATGCATCACATCACCTATTTCTTGACCTTCACATCCTCAAAAAAGCATTGTTGCCTATCATCATAGCCTCCCATGCCCACTATTTTACCTTTGAAATCTTATACACTTCTCTTGTGCCTCATCATTAGCTATGTGCACCTACCCACTTGTTGCACTATTGCCTCAAGCCACAACAACTTTTTCCTATTTCCACTACATAAGCCATTACTTCAGCTTGGTGGCCTCCATGCTAGAAATGTTACCACTATGAGTGCACCCTTCACCACCTCTCATATCATGCAAAGACCAAAACCCTACACTATGCTATACTAAAAAAACCCTCTTGCTTGATACCTTACTTCAATCTTCTAAAATTCTTGGCCTTGCTACATCACATCATTGAAATTCCTATGTAGGCATGCATTACATCACTAGTGTGAGCACACCACATACCCTATAGGCTTGACCCTTGTCGCCATGCTATGCCACTTTGGTTGTAGCACCGAATTTGCTCTATCCATCACACTGTGATGCACTTGCTACCATTCATCACTACACACCAAATCCTCAACACAACCACATTGGAGGCATGCTATCCTAGCATGGTTGAAAAAAATGATAACCATGTTGGAGCCACACTAGCCTAGCATGGCTTCTAAAAATGAAAACCATGTTGGCCCAATGTGGCTACCGAAAATGGGACCCATGGTTGACTACGATGGTTGGAGTGGTTATGGTTTGCACGAATGTTGATGAAACCCTCATTTAGCTTTTTCTCCTACCTCCATGACACTATTTCACCTATGTAATAGTTTTTTGCATGACTCTTCTATTACATGTGCCATCACACACAATAAAAATCCTCCATTGCACTACTACTATGTAGTTGAGTTTGCCCCCTGTGCCTGATGCCACACATTGGCCTACCTTGCATAGGCCTTCTCAACTATGATCCACCTCACTGTATATACACATAGTCCTCATGATCATCCTTTGTGGCACCTGATGTCATCTTCATTGGCTATAGTAGCTCATTATTCTAGCACTACCCTACTAGTCCTTGATGCTAATCCTTGTCATGCCATGTTACTTCCTTGCATCCCATCAAATTGTCAACACTGGCAAAACCCTCAGCATCACTACACACCTTCATCTTATTACCTTACATTGCACCACTTGCTCACCATTCATTGGTTGCTATCATTTTAACTAATGCTATCTACCAACATCCTAAATAAAAAAAACAAACAAACCTCTATTACACACTCTCTCCCCCTCCACCCACACTAGAGTCATGTTGGTCAATGTAGCCTTTAGGGATAACTATGACCATAACCCCTCATCCATGCTAGAGTAATGCTACCTAGCATGGCTAAGGAGGGTATAACCATGTCCTTACCTCACTACTCCACCCTCACACTTTGCTGTACTACCACAATCACCCTTGCTTGACCACCATGTTAGCACTCAATCACATTATGTTGCATCTGCCATACTTAGCCAATATGCATGTCTATCTAGTTATCATTCTTGTCTATCTAATTGTTGCCATCCTCCACCATGATGCAAATAGACTACAACCACAACCATGGATGATGGTGAATATTTTGTAGACACTAGAAAATCCATCATGTGCTATTGCCATTCAAATCCATAGGGCTTTTACCATTGGTTCTTCTACCGATTCTTCTACACCAATTTCTCTACCACTAATTCTTCGACTGATTCCTCCGCTACTACTGTCATCATCACCACACTGATGAAAGCCTTTGCTACCATCCAAACTCTCACTAGCCCTTACTAGCTAGTGTGGTTATTGAAAATGGCAACCACACTGGGGCCATGCTTTCTAGTATGGTTGTCAAAAATAGTAACCACACTCATCTACACTGGCCAATATGATTGCTAGTATAATCTCTCATCTATGACACAGTCCACACCCTCCACCACACCTACCTCCAACTGTTGTGTGCTCAAATTGCTTTTCCCATGTGTCCTACCTTTGCCTACAGGTCAGGAAGGCCTACCCTCAATTACACTTGTGTGACATTGAAGAGCACCGTGTGCCAAGTGATGGTGCTACCAATCATGTCATACAAAAAAGAGAAGGTCAGCAACTCATTAGCCATGTTTCACCCTATCATGTGGTTAATGTAGTGGTCCACTAGTGATGATACTTGTGATTATATCACCTGCTACAATTGCTCAGAGTCTAGCTACTTTGGCCACATCTGCACGTACCATAGATCCTCCCACATGATGTTGTATGAGCACATAATGATTTTGTTGGCCTCATACCATTCTAGCTTTACATCTTTGTCAAGGGATGATATTGGTGTAGGTAGTAAATGAACAAGTATAGCTAATGATGGATGCCATAGTAGAGGCCAAACTAAGAATTCATTTTCCTCTTAGATGTGCCATTGCCAAATTCATTCTTAATAATGATCCTTACTAGGTATATATAAAAAAAGAAACCCTCTATTTTACTCTCCCCCATCCACCCATGTTGGGCCCACACTAGCTAGCATGACCCAAGGGGGGATGACTATAATAAAACAGAAAAGGCTCCAAAATTACTCAAAACATAAAAACCTATTAGAACCCCTCACCCATGTTTGAGCAATGTTGCTCAGCGTGGCTAGAGGCTGGGGGGGGGGTGCTATTGGGGTGGGTGTGTGGGGGTCATTATACCCATAAAAATCCAATTAATAACACATAATGACAAATAATAATAAATTAATAAATTACATTAAATACATATCAAATTTAATACCATTTTTAACTTTGTTTCACCTATTTTTCCATGTTTTATTTTATTTTTACTTCATTTTATCTTGCCTTTAACTTTATTTTACTAAAATTTATGCTACCTTTACCATGTTACGACAAGGTCTAGGTCATTAGCATAGTCAATCATTAGCACACTATGTCATCTACGTAATTGTTAAGTAAACCTAGCATGTAATTGCTAAAGATATAGGTCATGGCCCTCTAGTATGTTACTCCAAAATTCCTAAGGCTAAAGGGCATCATAGTATAGTAAAAGATACCCCAATAGGTCATGAAATTTATGCTAAGTTGGTGTTCTAGGTTGATCCTAATCTAGTTATATCTTGAGAATCCATCCATAAAGAACAAAAAGGCATGTTCAGTTGTAGTATTGATAAGTTGATCAATACTAGGTAAAGGGAAGTCATCCTTGATAGTTACTTTATTTATGTCTTAAAAATCACTATGTTGGACATCCATTTTTCTTATGGACTATCACTATCACTATGTTGGACATCCATTTCATGTAGTCAACAACCCTAATGAAATCGGCTTGGTAGAGATTTGAGATCTCATCATGAACTACCAAGGCCAAATTAGGTCTAATTTTGTGCACTTTTTGCTTAACTGGTCTAATGCTAGGGCCTAGTATGATGTTATACTAGACTAAATGTAGGTCTAGGCTTGGCATATATTCATATGTTACTTTGTAGGACCTTGATGATGTCTTGAGCATATTGAGGCTTTAATGAGGAACTTAGTTTAAGGGTTTTCTCCTCACCACTATGTGTTATGATAGGAACTTCAACTAGAGAATCTTCAATTATGTCATCCAATTCTAAGTCAAGGGTTTTAACTAGGTTTTCAAGCCATTCTAGAGTTTTCTCTATTAAGTTTATATGGTTAACAAGACTCTCAAGCTCAAGATCTAGGAAATTAAGGTTAATGTATAGTTCAACATCATCATGAGGTCCATGTAGATACAAAGCCAAACTGATTTGCTCCTAGGTACTCATACTTTGGTCTTGCATATCAACCAAAAGCATATTAAGTGGCACCTGGGTAAAAGTGAATAAATAATGTTAAAATGCTATAACATCATGTAAACACATGCAAATCTAATGCGAACAAGGTCATCTCAGATCATCAATGAGGTAAGGACATTTCAACAAAGTACAATAGCAGTCAAAAAAATGTTAAATAAAGGTCAAGTAAGGGGAAGTATAAGAAATAAGGCTACAAATGATCAATAGAGGCCACAATTTTGCTAGTCTTAGGCCTTAGCAGGACATGATGCCAGTTTAGGGTCTTGGTGAACTGTGATGCCAATTTAAGGCCAGGTGAGCCATGGCCATATGGTGTCAAATAGTGATCAGGTAAGTTCAAACCCCACTATTTGATACCACTCAAAGGCCAAAAAAAGGAAAATAAAGAACATATAAGGTTGTATAAGGGCCATAGAAGGTCAACATGGTTAATAATACAACACAAGTCTAAAAATAAGCCTAAAACACTATGTAATAAGGCAAAAATCAAGCAAAACAAGCTACATATGGTGAAATTTGGCAAATATAGGTTAGGAAATGGTTTCATTTTGCTAGTTATAGGTCTTAATAGGCCATGGATTAAGACTATTAGACTATTGAGCATTAGTTAGGGCTATTTGGACCTAGAAATTAGGATTTTTGAGACTTCCACACTAGGCCCCCTTATTTCCATGCTGGTTACCATGGAAGAAGGGACTCTTAGCATGAAAACTAGAGAAAGTGCATTTTGGAGCATCTAGAGATTCAAAATTAAGTTTTTGAGGCCTTCGCAAGGTAGCATAGAGCTAGATTTATTACAATTGGCCACTCATGAGGTTTATAAACACAAAAAAGCAGGTTTTGAAGCCTTCCCCCATTATTTCCATGTTGGCTAGCATGGAAGAGAGGGAATTTGGTGTGGAGAACCAAGAATCAAGCCAAAATAGGATTAAGCATGGTCAAACAAGTAGCTGAAACCTAGATCTAGGAGTTGTGCATCCCTTAGCTTTGGCTTGAGGCAGTATTGGATGTCAAAACATGTTGAAATGGCTCCCCCATTCTTCTAAGCTAGGCATAATATCCTTAGCATGGAATAATGGGGGGACACTTGTTTTGTGGATTCAAGATTATTTTGGAGCACATTGACTAGGTTCCTAGGCCCATCAGTTTGTCTTTCTACAAGTTTTTAGTTGATTTTGGGCACATTTGGAGGTCATGCAAGGGAATCTAAGGTCTTCCTCCCAATTTTCCATGTTTAGGGAGTATCTCCAATGTGGAAGATTGGGGAAATGAGTTTTGGAGGTTAGAATGAGATCAAACAAGAAAAGTCTTAAGGCTAGGAGATCATGGGCTTCTTTGGCATAGATCTTTGGATTCTAGGAATGTCATCTTGCCATCAAAAGTAGAAAAGCATATTTTCCCCTTTTTTCATACTACCTAGCATGGAAGGAGTCCTATCTAGTGTAGATGGAGTAAGAATCTCAGATCTAGGCCAATTTAGACCAGAATTAACTATGCATGTCAACTTTTGGAGTTGCTAGAGCAAAGGGCTAGGGTTTCATGTTAAAATTTGGTAATTTTGAGTACTTCTAAGTGTTTTTTGTAGTTCCCCCCATTTTCACATTGGGGCTATGGATCTCAATGTGGAAGACTAGGAGGAACCACTTTTTTGCCATATAGAATCAATTTCCTAAGTTTTGAAGGCCCCAATGATTGTTGACAGGGTTCTAGGACACATGTAAGGTTATTTTATGTCATTGTAAGGTGTTTATGGGTTCCAAATGAGGTTTCCTTTATTATGCATGTTGGAAAGCATGGAGGAGAGGGTCCCTAATGTGGAATGATAAAAAATCTCATATCTAAACTATTTTTAGCCTTAGTAAACTATGCATATATATGCTTCCAGGGTTGTTGGGGCCAAGGACTAGTTTTTGAGGTCAAGTTTGGATAATTTGGAGGTTTTCTAAATGGTTTTGGAGCATGTAGGTCTTCGAGGTTGCTAGTGTCGATTGCTAATACTTGATGTTAAAAGTTTCTTATTTTGAAGGTTTTTAAGTGGTTTTCAAGTGTTTCCCCATTTTTCCATGCTCAGTGTAAAAGATTAAGGGAAAATGTTTTTTGGCTATTCATGGTCAATATTGTCAAGTTTGAGGGTCTTGGGATGTTCCAACATAGTTTCAAGACATTTAAAGGGCTTTCTAGTGTTCATTCAAGGTCTTTGAAGGCTATTTTGAAGTCTCCACAAGGTTTTCCCTTTTCTTTCATGCTACCAGTATTGAAGAGGGGGCTCTTAGTGCGGAAGAACAAGAAGACCCTACTTTTTACTAATTCTGGAAATTTTGCTATGCATCCATGTTCACAAGGTTACTGATGTTGACTATTAATGTCTAGGGTCAAAATTTGATCATTTTGAAGGTTATAAGAGGGTTTTTGGACTTCCCCCTTCCATCCACGTTGGAGCTAGGATGCTTAGTATGGATGAGATCCTCCTTAGCATGGAAAACCCATGGGGGCATGTTTTGGTTGTTTTAGGTAACTTTCAGAAGTTTGGTGGCTTCTAGAAGGATTAGGTTGCTTCCAAAAATCAAACTACATGTAAAATTCAATAGTTATGGCTTCCCCCCTTTCATCCACATTAAGATTGGAATGTTGAGCATGGAGGGGGTTCTCTCTAGCATGGAAGAAACCTAGGGGATTTATTATTGCTAAGTTTGAACATTATAGTATCTTTTGAAAAGGCTATTAAGGTCATGGTGTTAGGTAAAAGGGAATTTAAGGTTGTTTTCTCATTTCTAATACCTCCAATGAATTTTCTAGTTACTCCACCTAGTTTCCATGTTGTGCAAAATAGAAGAGGTCTCCCATAGCATGGAAGAATTAAGGAAGTTAGATATAGGCTAGTTCAACACTTAATCAACTATGCCTATTAGTCTTCAGGTTGTCGGTGTTGACAATCAATACTGGTTATCAAGATCCAACAGTTTAGAGGTTTCCAAGTATCTCATGTAGTCTCCCCCCTTTCTTCCACACTAGGCATGATAGTACCAAGATGTTTTAGAGGAGGATGGTATTTTGGTATCATATTTAACTACTTTTGGTGTCTTTGGAAGGTCTAAAGCATTCTGGTAGTGTTTAGGGATCATTGGGCTTGAGAAATGGCTACTAGGTAGTTAGTTTAGGTTATTATTTGCTTTCCCCCAATCATCCATGCTAGGAATGAGATGCTAAATGTGGTTCAAGCCTTCCCTATCATGAAACTACCAAATACCAAGGTTTTGACTAGTTTCAACTAGGTTTGGTGAGGTTTTGGGGTTGCCAGGTGTGCTTAGAGGGGTTCTAGGTCATGTGGGCCCACTTTGGGAATCAAAATTAGGCTAGATGGATGTTGGTAGGTAAGAACGGATGTTACTCCCCTTGTTCTATGCTAGGTAGTTTTTTCCCAATGTGGAAACCTAAGTTATCCCATTTTGATAGTGTTTCATCCCTTTTTGGAAGCTTAAGGTTGAAAAAGGTAGGTTTGAGTTACTAAAACTAGTAAACAACTATGTTTTAATGGTTTTATGTAGTGGAAGGCATGTATCAATGCTACGTATGTTTCCCCAAGCATGTATTCATGGGAATTAAGGGTTTGTTTATTTTTATAAGTGCCAAAAGTGCTCAAAACTCAATGTTGATGTAATTTTAGGTAAGAGTGAGGGTGTATGGTGGGGTCCATAGCCCAAAAATTTAAAATTTTGAATTTTGAGCTTAACTTTCATCAATCTCAGTGTGGAAGAGACTCCTCCCCCCATTTCACTTTAGTGTAGTTGAAGTTATGGTACATTAAATGGGCAACTGGGGTTTAGAGGCGGCCATTTAGGTTTATATGTGCTTTAATGCTAAATTTCACAAGCTTTTGATCATAATTATCATTCTCATAAATTGTGCATTGGAGAAGAGATATGGTAGAGATTTTTGTGGTAGAAGGAACCTATCCTTAGTGTGGAAGCCTACGTGAAAGGGAGTCCATGGTGATGGCTACAAGTTTTCACTAATTTGTCTTTGTTTCATGTAATAACTGTTATGTATTTTTGGTTATAATGGTCATAGCTATAAGGTTTATGATTTTAGGATTCTTTTCATGGTGGAATCAATAATATTGAAGTCCAAACAAATTTTTAATAAATTTTTGGTTAAGCTATAGGAATAAGGTTAAATTTTGGATGGATGTGATTGATATGTGTAGTTTTTCTTGTAAAGCTCATGTAAAACTTATGTTTTAATTTTGTTTCTAAGAAAAGTAAAGGATTTACTATTTTTAAAAATATTTTCACTATGGATCTATGCTTTTTCTAAGCTATAATGATTTTTCTAAATTTATGCATGGTTTAAACTAAGGCTTAATTTTGGCTATAATATTTTGGCTCATGAAGTAAAAGGCTATGGAGGGTTGTAATAATGCATTTGTGAAATTTCTTAAGTTAACTTAAATAGACATCTTATAGCTTTTTATAGAGGCTAATTTCACCTCCAACTAGGATGGTTTTCAAAAGTTGTTAAGAAACTATAATTGGTCATAATGCTTTTGCTTTACTTCATGTAGGGTCTACTTGAAGCCCATCCTTATCATTGTGAAGTTGATGGGAATTCTATGCTATACTGGCCACCCCAAGGCAAACACTCTACTTCTTGACATGCCCTTGGGAAAGGTATCATTGTGGTTCTCACTTGCAGCAAGGTAATTCCTTGACTAAATTATACAAAACTTTAATGTGATGTTGTGGTCACACTTGTCTGCAAATGTGGTGAAGGCTATAGTGGAGACTTTGTTGCCTCAATAATTTGGCCTAATTGTTAAGTTTATCATTAACAATTCATATCTTATGACAATAGGGGATCAAAAAATACCATTAGCTGATGTTACCTTACAAAGATCTAGATGGTGCCAAAGTATAGCTAGTACAATGCTAACAATACTCTAATGGTGGCACATAGGGTCCATACATTGTTCTAGAACTCACCTAGCACTGTGTATCATATACCAGGGTAAGCATAGTTGTTATAGTATTTTCATTCTTTTCTGGCTTTATTGGCTAAACTAACTTTCCTGACTTCATTGATCTTATGAACTTCTTGGAGGTACAAGGTCAATGATCAAGGCTTGATCATTAGCAATCAAACCTTGGCAATGGCTCAAACTACCCTAGATGAATTCACCAAGGGTCCATAGATTATAATTTTTGTGTATCAACAGTTAATAGGGAAGTTCAATGCCTATGCTACAAGGTTCAACCTTGTATACAAGAAGTGTATGGATGAGGGGATGATGCACAACTAGTGGTTAGACTTCGATAGCTCCATGGATCAAACCCTTGTAGTTGGGACCTCCACTCAAACTACATCGAAGAATAAGAGTAAAGGTAAACATGAAGGCTATAGCTTGTAATGTTTTATGGTAATGAAAAGTCAAATTTTTCTATTGCTTTAACTAGTTATTTAACTTGCTTTGGTTGATGCTAAACTTTGGTTCTTGATTTGCAGGACCTTCCACTTTTGTTGATGTCATCATATCACTTTCAAGGACATGTCATGAAGATACCCTCATTTTGAAGTTTGATGAGGTGATACTAGCATAGGAGTGGCTAAGGGGACAGACACATGGGTACATTTAAGAAAACATCTAGTGTGTAGGTTTTCTTGATGTATTTATGGCGTCTATCCCTTCCATCCTTGTTATGGAGATGTTGTATGTCATCAACTCCTTCGATGAGAATATTGGTCACCTTAGCATCATCATCTAGGATGTGAAGGTTAATATGGATATTGATGAGGGTCTCTTTTGCAACTTGTTTGGTGTCCCTACTAATGGGAAAAAGTTTCCCACTAGAATAGTGAAGGAATTGGGTCATCATGAAGAAGTTTTGGAGTGACTTGGTGCAAATATGGATCACTTCAGAATTTCCATGGATGACTCCATGAACCATGATGAAAAGGAATCATATCCTTTGTTCAGGTCTCATGTATTTCCTAAACTATTATTGCAAAGAAAGGTGATCAAAATTGTGCAAGGATGAACCCTTAAGAAGGTCCTAATGGATGGCATCAAGTTCACTTGGGTGGCTTCTTTAGCTATTGGGCTTTAGGAGGAGACCCTTAGTCTCTGTGTAGATACCTCTACCATAATCCATATGCATTTTCCATTTTTTGTGGGTTATTTGAAGAGGTTTGTAGAATTTCTGATGGTGTATAGGAATGGGTGATGGATTTCCCAAGACCCAAGTCAACTTTCTAAGCCTTGCATAGAGAACATTTATCCAATGATGCAAGCCCAAAACCCGCTAGAGGGGATAGATGATACATTGTCCATTACCGCTAAGGATCTTGACATTAGCTAGTGTGAGTTTCCTAATAGCATGGATGATGAGGAGCTTCTCACATTTCTAGTGAGCATCCTGGAGGCCAAAGGACTATGTAGGAAGGCCAAAGGCATAGCCAAAAATAAATTCAATAGTCTTATGGAGGAAGCACCACTAACATAGACCAAGCTATCTTGAAGAAGCCTAAGTTTAAGCTTAGGCCATCACAACAGGCAGTCACAGGTATGCCTTGTTTAAGTTTTATTATTTTACATTTTAAAGTTCATGGCTATATGATGATTTCATATGTTAATCATTTTTCTATATCATATGATTCTAGAAAAGCATCAGGTTATCCCAACCCAAGCTATGACAAAGGAAGAACAAAGGTGTGTAGAAGAGGCATTCCTAAAGCAACCTAAGATTGAAGGATTTTTTGATGTAGATATAAATGATGTAGATGCCTTGTTTGATGGGGTAGTGTCAGGTACATTCCCCATCATCATTCTAGAGAAAGAGAAGAAGGATCCAAGAAAGTTCATGCCTTAATGTTTGCATTATATCTTATCATTTAATATTGGTTTTCATCCTAAACTTTTGATGATTGTTATGCTTATAGTAATTCTTTAGCCACCAGTGCAAGCCCATGTCCTTATGTTTCATGTGAAACCATGGGTGGAGATGACAAACAAGGTAAAGTTCATGCATGGAATGGCTAAGGACATCATCAACTAGTTGCAATAGGTTGCACCTGAGATAGGTAAGGACTTATTTTATATGCCTTTTTTGTTTGGCTATGTCATAGGTTATGCTTGTGTTATGGTTATCTTAGGTTGTACATTATGTTTATGGTTATATTTCATGCTTGTGTAGTGCCTTCTATGGAGTCGGACCTTAGTAGAGACATGGATATCAACTCCTTTCCTAAGCTTTCCTTCAATGTATCTAGTGTACCCTTGTAGTTGTATGAAACTACTATTGATCTAGCAATGTCATGTGAAAAAAATTCATGGTAGTTAGAGAGGTTCAATGAATCCATATGGGAGGAAGTTGTGTCCTTAAGAAAGAAGACTCAATGAAAGGAGGCAACTATTAGAGATCTCCAAGACTGCAAGTCTTTTGTGTGAGCCAAAGTGGCTAACTTAAGAAAATTGTGGACTAGGGAGATCATGTGGGCTTGCTATTGGCATATCATTTAGGATAAAGTAGTAGTCTTACGAGAGATGGCAGAACAATGGATGTAGATGGACCTAATCTCCTAGAAGGTTGAGAACTAAAGAGATCACAACACTTGGGTTCCTAGAGTGGGTTAAGAAATAAAAGATCCACAAGTGATAGTACAAGGTAGATTGTGATGCCTACCTTAAGTGGCTCAAGGAGGAGTTGGTTGAATGGTGCAAGAGAGAGCTGTTAGGGGATCTAGGCGAAGAGTACTTATCAATTTTTTGAGAGTACCCTCATAGTGCAGCAATCCACTACTACTCAAATTATCACTACTATAGGTGAGACCTCTACAGTTTCTATTACCTAGGAGCCACCTACTTGGACTATGATAGATAGGATCAACATCCTTTTTGACATTGATCTTGGGAATGTTGACTAGGTCAACATGATAGAGGACCAAATCCTCCATCGTTTGGAGGAAGGCCTTCCACATCTACCCTTGAAAATCATGGAGCCAGAATCCCCATAGGTTTGATATATTTTATGTTTTACATTTTTAGTTTTTGTTCATGGTTTTGGCTATTGGTTACTAATTGGCTATGTGTTGTTGTATTTTAGACCTTAGGAGACATTGGTAGCCCCAATAGTAAGAGTGGAAATGATCCACCACTTCCTCCTCTAGACATTCCTTAGCATCTTCCATTCTATTTATTTTTATTTTCATATTGATGGCTATTATTAGCTAAGACTATGTTGTAGATGTTTATCATTATTTTTTTGACATTTATGTCACACAATGTGATCA
Source organism: Gnetum montanum (assembly GCA_015680685.1). NCBI lineage: Eukaryota > Viridiplantae > Streptophyta > Gnetopsida > Gnetales > Gnetaceae > Gnetum > Gnetum montanum. The sequence continues at coordinate 313,470 of MNCI01024668.1, forward strand.
TGGCTATGTATGTTATGGATACTTTAGATCTAAATTTAAAATCCTAGTTTTATTTTTGACTATCTATATTGTTCTAGTAAATGTTGTGAATGGATAGGTTGACATTTTGGTTATAACATTAAATGGCTAATCAATGCAATAATAGGCTAAGAAAAAAGAAGTATAATAATAATAATAATAATAATAATAATAATAAAGATTGCTAGTTTTAGGCCATGGCTAGCACAGGTTGTATTGTGCTACTAGTTTAAGGACATGGCAGGCCATGTTATCAATTTAAAGTCTTAGTAGACTATGATGCCAGTTTAGAGTCCTTGCTAGCTATGACACCAATTTAGAGTCTTAGCGAACTATAATTATTTTAGTTTAAGGCCATGTTGTGTGATTATCTTTGCTAGTTTAAAGCCCCTAGTGGTCATGTTGCCAATTTAAGGCCACACTTGATCATTGTTAAGGAGAAATCTATATTTTCCAGTGATTTTATGTTTTAAAGTTTTTTAAGGCTTTCAACTTGTTCATAACATGAGTAAGGGTAGACACATGATGTTCTAGAATCCATTTTCTTAGATGAGTTACCTCTAGAAGGTAATCCTCCAATTGACATTTCTCATGGTCTTCCTAGTAACTTTTAATTACTTTGAAAATTCTTCTATTTGTATTATATTTTTTGTTTTATTTATGTTTTAGATATAGGTAATGTTGATTATTATGGTTGTTATAGGGAATGAGCCTCCTTTAGAAACATCCACATTATGCTCTAAAGCTCAAATAGAGGCACTAGAAAAGATGAAGTTCATGAGGGAAATAATAGATGATATGGTAGAAAAGATATAATAGCTAGCTTCTGGTATTAATAATAAAAGTCAAAAATATATTTTTAGCATTTTTAGTTTTTATATTTTTATATTTTCATGTTTTTATGGTTTTAATTTTTTCATGACTATTTTTTGGTTTTGTTTGTATGTGTGACAGTTTCAAAGATTAGGTGGAATTCCATAGGAAATATTGAATTTGATGAGCTCCCAATGCTACCACCTAATTTCAAGAATGTTCCTAGGAGGTTATATGAGGGGGTTGCAAAATGTGCTGTCTCATGTGCAGACTCATTTTGGAATTCTTGATGTTCCAATGAGTTGTTGTGAGACTATGTTGTGGCTATAGGGAAGCAAAACAAGGCGTTTTTAGATGAAGTTAGAAAACTAGAGATAAAAAGGAATTCATAGAGGCTCATGTGGCCAACCTGAACTTCTTGTGAACAAAGGAGATCAAATGGTCTCACCACTAGAAGGACATCTAGAGGAAGATTATTTTAGTTAGGAGTAGTTTAAATAAGGATGTATAGTTGGAAATAATGATTCACATGATCCAGGACTAATGAGGCTTTTATGCTTGGGTGCTAGAATGGAGTAAGAAACAAAAGACTCACAAGAGGCAATACAAGATAGAGAAGGAGAATTACCTAAAATATTAGCATGAGGTGGCTATGGAGCAACATACACATGAGTTATTCTTGCAAGGTATAGGTGTAAAATGGGTTTTTAGAATATTCAAGAAGTTAGTAGTCATTATTTATTCTTCCACCCCTTAGATCATGACTGCATCTAGAGAGACTTCTAGGGCTATCTTTTATAGTGCTCCTCTTAAATGGACTCATGTGAAGAAGGGAAAGATCTTAGTAGGAGTGCACTTTGGAGATATTTATTGGGTTAACATGAGCAAAGAAAAAATTCTTTGTAGGTTGGAGGCTAGTATCTCAATGTTTACTTCTAAAGACATTGCTCTTGAACATTTTGAGATTTGTAAAAATTTTTTTCATGTTTTATGTTATAGTGGGTTTTGGTTTTATGGCTATGTTGGTATTTGTTATGATTATTAATGATTTGATGTTTTATTATTTATGGGCCTCAGGTAATGATGGTGATGGTTTTATTGATATTACTTCTTCTCCTCCTTCTATGGCTTAGCTTGGATATTGATGATGATGGATTATATACCATCAAAATTCATATTTTAAATTCCATTTTCCAGCTTTAGGCAAAGTCTCATTGTAATGTGAGATGTGTGATCCATGAGATACGATCTTACATACTTCAAATTTTTGAGGTTGAAAATGCTTCAAAAGTTGTTATTTCCTCACTTCCCAATTGGACAAAGGTACTTAATGTTTATATCTAGGCTTGAGAAGGCTGAAAATACCTTGGTATTGACTAAAATTGGAATTTCCATGGTTTTTTGTAGGGTTATATTTGTAACTACGATGGAGCCATTTTCAGTAGACATAATAGCTATAGTAGTCACAATAGATATAGTAGACAATGATGCTATAGTAGCCAACATAGTCACCAATAGGACCTAGTGGAAGTGCAATGTTGGGATTATTGGAATTTTCATTTTTCTAAAAATATCTAGCATAGTCATCTCAAATCAACAACGGCCAACTTAGACAACATTCTCCACCAAGGATGGCACTTTTTAACAGATTTTACCATTTCCATAGTTTCCAAATTTTTGCTCATTTTCCATCACTTTTTCCATTTTTCAAGAACCTTAGCATAGTTCACCAATGCTAGTATAGTGGAAATGGTGTCATCATAGTCACAAAAGTCCATTAACTATTTATAGTAAATGGATGGCTTTTGTGGTTGTAGCCCATTCCAAACTTAGTATAAATGGAAAATACACTAAAAATAGATAACCATTGACCAAGAGAAAAGTAGTAATAATGATGCCAATGTAGTGAAAAAAGTCTATTTACTATTTATAGTAAATGGATGGGTTTTGTGACTATAGTCCATTCTAGACATACCACAAATGGTGACTACGTTGGGAGATGAATACTATTGCCACCTACAAATTGATCCAATTTGTTAGAAAACCTGTTAGAGCTAAAAATAGCCATAGAAACCCTATAAATATCCAATGTTAACACCATTTTCATGTTCCAAAACTTTGGCATTTTTTGCAAACTTTTGGCAGTAATAGCATTTTCCATTTTTCAACCATTAAAGCCCATTACAATCCTTGCAATCTTTCTCATACTTTTGGTAGAAAAAATTGGTACTACACTAGGCATAGAGACTCCCATTGAGTAGCCATTGCACCAAAATTATAATTCCATTTTTGTAACCCCATTGCAAACCTTGGTAAAAACTAATGAAAATTTGAAAATCAAAGCTAGGAAGAAACTGGATTGTGGAGTTGTAGTAGGATGTAGTTTGTCTTCTTCAATTAACTTTGAGATTCCACAAGTAACTTCTTGTGCTTTTGATACAAAACCTGTACTTCATGAATCTTTATTCTTTATTTTTTATAAAGTTTATTGTTCAAGTTATGTAAGTTTTAGTTTATGTTTCCATTTCTATGCGTGTTTTCATTTTGAATCTTCAACTATAATACTATTTCTATTTCCATTTTTAAAACTATTTACATTTCCATTTGGTCATTTCTATTTATGTTTACATTATTATTATTATTTTCATTTTTTATTTTGGCCATGATTACATTTACATTATCACAACCATTTTTGTTTATATTTTGTAAATCCTTGGGTGATCAACAAGACCGTCCAGGGTATCTTGAGTTCCATTTTTCAAAGATCCTTGGGGTTTAGGGTTAAAACTATTATGGTGCTTAGATCTTTCAGTTTTCTTTCATTTCAACAACTAAGAATTCTAGCACAAATAATTTTTTGATGCTAGGAGGACCTCTACCCAAATTCTTGGCCATAAATTCATTTTGGCCATCTCTTTTCAACACCAAGTCTACTATGTTTCTATCCTTCCATTAATATATTATACCTTTAAAACCAAAGTTGGCTGTTAGACCTTCTTCCATAAGTCTTGGTGTGATAGCAAAAATAGAATTGGGTTTTGCTACAAATTTCCCATCTACTACAACACCCATTCTTACTGCAATGCCATTCTATCCAATGCCATTCCTACTACAACACCCATTCTATTCAATATCATTTTGTACAATGTCATTTCATCCAAAGCCATTTCTACTATTACACCTATTTCTATCTAGTAGGTAAACCACTTTTATATTTTCCTATTTTCACTACTTAATAGCCATTTTCCACTACCTTTCTATTTTTGGTTAACTATGTTCGTAGATTGTCCTACTTACTATGTCTTTACTAAAAAATAGTAAAAAGGTCCAAAAAATCCAAGAACTACATGTTTAGCATGTCTTTTAGCTAGTCCACCATTTTTCCCTTCAACTTCACTAACACCAGATCTAGCCAATAGGCTATGATAATCTATAATAGTTGAATGTAGATAGTCCTTAAGGCTAAGGGGGAAAAGTCTTGAGTTATCATCATAAACAAAGATCACTATAACTTTGTTTATGCTAAGATCTAGGCTCACTTGCTCATTCCATGTGGAGAAGCTAAAGCCAAGCGTGAGTATGAGCTTATTCACCATAATGGAAAGGAGTATATTTCTTCCCCATACAATGAAATACTCCTAACTAGAGTTTATGCACAAATTCTATCTCAGATTATTGAGATGGAGGATGAGGATGAGAAGCCTAGCTTAGATGGACAACATGAAGAAAAGGATGAGTTCAGAGCTAAGTCCAAACATGAAAACATCCTAGGTGCACTTTGCTAACAAAAAGCTTTTAAAGCCACCATGCCCACCTTAACTCCCCTCACTTCTTCCATAGGGTATGCCCCTCAACCTTTGTCTTTCCCTTATCCAACCATGTTTGGACCTACCTTAGTGATCCTAGTGCACCAAACACAATCAGTGTCATGGGCAACCACATAAAATATATTGGTGTCATTTGCCACCCAACATCAGTCCATGGAATCATCTTTGATGGTTGTTACCATCACAAACTCTCTTATTGCTCAAATGGGATCCATCATGGGACCCCATGTAACCCAAGGGTCACAAAACACTTTCATCTAGCTTGTGCCCTAGATATTGGCACAAATATTATTTTTTTGGGTTGGTCCTACCATTGTAGTAACTCAACCTCTCCACTTAGTACCCTAACCAATAGTAAGACCACAAGCATCACAACTCATGACCCAACCCTTCATCCAAATACCACACTTGATAGGGGCATCCCAAGGTTTGGATTAATTTTTCTAGATGATCTAGAACTTGACTAAAGAGCTAAGAAAATTCAAAGCCTTAACATCCTATAATGTAATGATAATGAACTTTTAACAAGATGTTTTGATTAGTCCTATGGTCCCATCACTAACTCTTCCTCTTGGTGTCATTGTGCCATAGTTCACGAAGTACAATGGTGAATGTGATTTGAATGCTCATCTAATTAACCTTCTGCTCTAAGAGCTTATTGTTGCAAGTGTGGTTACATGCAATTATGCAAATTTTTCTTATGTCTATGATGGGAAAAGCACTTTATTAGTATTGTGCCTTGCCAAGAGGATCCATATTCTTGTTGAATGAACTAGTTTCATAACTCGTTAACTATTTCAAGTATAACTTGAAACCTGATACCACACTTGACCAATCAATGAAGATCAAGCAAGGATTCCTCAAGCTAGTGCAAACGTTCATCCAACAATGGAACACTATACTTAATGAGATACTAGAGCTAATAGCTGAAATGCATTTGTTAGATATCTTCAAGAGGATGGTGAACAACTTCATAAAGTTGAAATTATATTACCTTGATCCATGGTCTTTTAGTCAAGCCTTTTCCTAGACTAAGAACATAAAAGATGCCACAAAAGCAAACCACAATCTTGACTACATGGCATATAAAAATCAACATATGCATAAAGATAAACAGAAGGGTAGGGAAAATAATGTAGTAGTAGCAACCATGACTAAGGAGAGTAAATCAACTAACCAAGGGCTAAAGACTAGCCAATCCAAGGTCCCTACTACCAATAATGACAAAAAAACCTCAATCTCTAGGGCCATTACATCAACTATTTCTAGGCCTAACTTTATGTAGAAAGACTAGTTGAAATATACCAAGTTGTCCCTTAAGCTGTTAGAACTTCTAAACCAACTGTTGAAGAGCAGTAGGATTTAATACAAGCAAATGATCAAGATTACCCATAAAAGGCTTGATAGGTTATGTGAAATAGCAAAAGACCCTAATCAAGCAACTAAGGATGACACTCTAGTGCTTAAATAATTTAAGCTTAATTTCTTTTGCCATTACCATTAGTTACCAGATCATGATACCAATTCTTTCCTTTTTCTTAAAGATGAACTACAAAAGATGATCAATAGGGGTGAACTAGCATTAGATACTTCAAGCATGGTTAGGCCTCAGCACTAGTTGATGCATGTATATAAGAACCCATTGATCATCAACAATAGTTCATACATTATATCAACATTCAATGCTGATAACAATCAGATTCCTGTGAGGGAACCATTCATGATTCTGGTACCCCTTGCAATGAAAGGAACTCTTTAGATCTACTAGCTGAAGATCGCCTTTTGTTGTAAGGGTACCATCATGAATGTCTCCTAATAAGCCTTTTGTTATTAAGATTCCCCAGCCCTCTACAACACAACCTGTGTCAATAATTAAACAACAACCACCTATGGTGGCTAATGCAACATCTTCTTCCTTACAACCAACTAGGGATAATAATAAATCCCTAACCAAACAATAGAAGAAGGCTATGCAAAAGGCCAAGAACAACACTAATAAGTAGTCCATGTCAAGGAAGGAAGTGGGCTTACCAAAGCTCACTTCCATTTCATTTATTTCCATGACTTCCACAACCCAAGATGCTTCAACAAGTAAACAACGGGAGGAACCAAAACCCTAAGAAGAAAAAAGAGAAGCTAGGCAACAACAACAAGCCAAGCATGAAGTTTGTATTTTGGGGTGCATGGATGAAGTTAGAAATAAAAAATCAATAATTAATAATAAATAATTCCTTAATGTGATGGAATAGTTTAAGTAATCACTCAAACAAAAGAACATAACCTTGAGCTTGTATGACCTAGTCATAACTTCTACTACCCACCGTGAGACATTGGTTAAGATGTTGACCTCCATTTCTATTAGTGAGGATGTCCCCACTAATGAAGAGTCTATCCATGCAGTCAAGGTATCCTCTTCACCTAAGGAATCAAAGCCAACATTACTAGTGTTTCGTGATAGGAAAATCAAGATAAACCTTCAAAATGGTAAAGTAAGCAAGTGCCTCTCTTTATAGCCATATGAGTTAGACAATATAAAGTACATAGGGTACATCTAGATGATGGGGTGACAACCAACATCATACCTCATACCATCGTTGAATGCTTAGGCCTAACAAAACAAATGCAACACATGATGACTTTAGCTCTTAAATCCTATAATAAATCATGGGTGTGGTCAAAGGCTTCATTTCTTTAGATTTTGTAGCGAGGAAGAAATTCCCCACAATGAAAAATTTCTTGATGGTAGAAGAAATAATAGGATTCAACATCATCCTAGGAAGACCATGCTTGGTCCAATTGTGGGTTGTTTCTTCACCTATCTACCAAGAAATTCCCTTGCCTTATGAGGGAGGTGAAGTCATTATCCATGGTAATAGTGTGGCCCCTTTAGTTGTTAACAATGTTAAAATAGAACAAGGGTTTGAAGTGGAGTTTCAAGAGGAAACTCCTACTATTTGCCACAAAATCAAAAGGAGTGATAGAGCAAAATAGGCTGAAGTAAACAATGATGAACCCATTGATGAACTATGGGAATAGCTCCCCTTCAATGTTTGTTGTCAATGAATGAGATGGAAAATATAAACTAGTGAAAACTAGACCATATACATTTTCCAATCTCTTGAAGATTAGGAAACACTTGTACAATAGATATATGCTCTTGATCCTTCTTATGCCCTATGTGCTCACAACATTATAACTATATGTACTTATAGCCTGATAGCCTAGTTTATACTTTACATTTTTTTGTTACCTTATTTTCCTTCACATTAAATTATTTAGTTTCCTATAGCTTAAAATTTAACTTTATTTTAAATTCTTTTACTTTTGAATCCTTTTTCTTTTTAATAAAAAAAGCCAAAAATGTCATAAAAATTTTTAAACTAAAAAATCCATAAAAACTTATAAAACATTAAATAACCAAAAAATATACATTTTATTTTATGTATTGTACACCTTGCCATGGCCTTAAACTGGCAAATATTGCATGACCTGCCATCATCTTAAACTAGCAAATACCACATGGCCTACCATAGCCTTAAACTTGCAAGTACCACATGGCCCACCATGGCCTAAAATTGGCGAAAAACTCTATAACTCATTTTTTCTTGAGTCCATCAACCTTTTTACATAGCCATTTGAAACCTTTTATTGCATTACAATCAAGACTAGCCAACGTAGCCTCAAAACATAGATTACAACATAGAACTGTAACATAAACAAAAGCATAACTAGAAAATTATAACTAGAATTAAAATTTAAAATTTAAAATTAAAATTAAAGTTAAAACATCCATAAAATCATAACCATGGCCACATAACATGGAGAAAATTTCTAAGCAATAAAACGTTCAGACAATAAGCTATTTTGGCTAACACTAGCCATACATTATCATCAACATGAAATCAAAATAACTGAAACTAAAAGGCAACTAATGGAACTAAGTAGCATTCATAGAAGAGGATGGGGGATCATCTCTACCTTCATTGATGGGGCCACTATCATCATCTATTGCCTATGACATGACAACACAAAAGTACCTAGTAACTAATGCACATAAGACAAAATAAATAACTTAACTAAAATAAAACCAAAGCTAAAACAAGAAAACCTGAGATGGTTTTGAAGCCACATGTTTTTGAGGAAGCTGTAAAGACCAACCTCTAGTGGTGGAGGATTTGATCTTTAGACATGTTGGCCTAGTCCACATCCCCTAGTTCAATACCCATTAGGACATTAGTCTTGTCAATGTCACTCCATGTAGGAGGCTCATGAGAGATTGTGATGGTAGTTGCCTTCCTTGAGGTAGTAGTGATATGATGAGTAGGGAAGTTGTCTACAACAATTTTCTTCACAAATATTTTATAGACTTCCTTCACATTGAAGCCCATCATAAATAGTTCTAGGTTCCACTACTCTATAGACTCCTCCTATAGCCATTTGAGGTAGGCATCCCATTTGGCTTTGTACATCCTTTTGTGGTCCTTTTGTGTATGACCCTACTCAAGGATCTAATAGTAGAAATCCTTCCACTTACTAGCCTTGTGTTTGATGAGATCGTTCTAGAACTATTATTCTTCTATCTACTTGGAAAGGGAAACCTTGCCTTGGATTGTGTTCCAATAATGAGTCCAAGATATCTCCCTAGTATGCAAGAAGTCTCTATTGTTTAGTTAGGCTTCTATGATGTATTTGCAGTCCTTGATGCCTATCACCTCCTCTTTTAACTTCTTATTCTCCTCCTTCAATGCTACAACATGTTTTCATAGGAACTTGTTAGAGCATCTACATTCTCACAAGGATTAGGCACATGAGAGTGCACATCTAGTGGTACCCTCATGTAGTTCATGTGAAACATTCTCTAAATCAGAAGGTAAGGGAAGCAATGCATCAACCTTAACTAGCTTGTCAGGATCCCATCTTAGTTTAGGCACTGTAACCTACATAAAAAAACAAAAATCTAAAAATACAAAACTAGTTAGTAATTAAAATAGAAAAGATAATAGAAACTTCACAACCATAGAAAACCATATAAAACAAAAAGACATATAAACAATAAAGGTAAAATGGTCTAAAATTCTTACCAATCTTAGGAGCTAATGTAATCAGCTGATCATAGCTTTAGCTACACCTTGCATGAATTCAAGTTTATTGGGGGGTTTCCACTCATGGTTGCATGTAGAAGGTAAAAGTAGAATCTTTTCTTGAGACTCTTGTGGTACAAAAAATGTACTAAGCAATCAACACTCATAGAAAAATATGGACATGAATTAATGAAAGATAACATGTACAATAGTTAAACTTGAAGCTCACAAGTACCTAAGAGGTCTTATAATATGATGATAGGTGATATACCCATTTGTGGATCCTCTACGAAGGAATCAAAGTGATCCATGGAAGGAAGGGATGAAACTTCATCTTCTTCTTACTACAATGCCTCATCCTCATAATTTTTTAATATTCCCACTTCTTGGTATTATAGCTACTCCTCCTGATGCCTTTGCTCCTCCTCATCTACTACTGTCATAGCCTTAGCTTCCTACTCCTATTTCTTACCTAAAAGAACATCAATTGTAAAACATAGAACAACTTAGCAAATTTTTTCTAAAAGAAAAAATGTAACTAACTTAAAACCCTAACTTTAAAATACATTAATGAAACAAAAAACCAAGTTATAATATACCTCTAACATCTTGGTGCACATCTCTAAGCTTGACTATCAACTTCTGCTTCTTTGCAGGCTCCTTGATCACTAGTGGTTGCTCATCCATAAAGGGCCTTTTAATCTTGGCCCTAGCTATTCCCTTAGCCTCTTTATGTAACTTTCAAGCCTTCTTGATTCTAGCTAGTACTATGAGAGGTTTCACCCCTATGCTGTTAGGGAGTACACAATGCCTATTGGTAATCCCCTTGGTAGTGATAGATCGTAATTCACCCATAACTTCTACTGTATCCTAGGTCTACATGGTCGAATAAAGGAGGTTCATCCAAGGTTTGGTGAGTTGGTATGGATCTTGGATAACCCATCGACCATCCTTCATCACCACTAGAAACTTTGCAAACATTAGTAAATAAGCTACAAAAAGTGTAACGTGTACATGACACTTTGTGGTGAGGTTGTTATGAAGAGTTTGGATCTCCCACTATATCCTAGAAATCAAGTGTGTAGGCTAGTTGAATCAAGCATCCTTAGTGAGTACCTACTTTATGGCCTAAGCTTACTTGATGCCCAAGATTTTTCCTTGTAATAATAACTTAGGAAATGCTTGGGATCATAATAAGGGATACATGTTTCTAGTCAATAGTGACTTGATCTATTTTAGAGAGTATCCCTTGCTACAACAATGAGCATTTAGCCACTTTTCTGCTTCCTCTTGGTGGTCCATCTCCCTCCTTGCTTTGGCAATAATTGGTATGTCATCATTTGGAATACCAAAGAGGTCACAGAAGGTGGATGCATTAACCTCCAAAACAATGATCACACCATGAACATGGGTAACAAACTTCTTGATTCCTTGGCTAAAGGATTCAATGATGTTCAACATCTTTGTAGTGGAAATGATTGAGCTTGGAGCCATGAAGAGGTCAAATAGGCCCATATGTATAACCCTCACACATATAGCATCAGGTGCCTAGTTCGATAGCTAGTCCTATGAGGATTCCACCTCATCGAACTTGAGGATCAAGATCTCCTCAGCATGTCCTAAAGTGATAATCATAACTTTAGCTGATGGAGTGGCCTCTACAACATAATGAAGCATAGCCTGTTAGCCTTAGCATAGGTGCATCATGTAAAACAAGTTACAATAGATATAACTAAGTTAAAACAAAACCAATACAACTACTTAAACAATCAAAACCAAAATAACTAGAAAAATGATAGCATACAAATAATCCAAAATCAAAAAATTCAAACACTCACTTTTCTATTTGATGCACACATCGTAGGAGCTCTAGATGGTAGGCTTACTTCTAAGTCATCAAGGAATGGGTTGGCCCACCAACCATCTATCGTCCCGTTTCCTAGGCATCTTGTATAAGCCTTAGGATGGCATTCGATTCTATCTTCAAAGTCACCCTCTAGCTATTTAATACTACAAGCCTCACATTTGAGATTTTGGTAAAAACCTCTAAAGCTGTATGGGCTCAGACCAGGAGGTTGTCACCTCTAATTAAGCCCAACTCATCCATCTTGAGCCTATAGGAAAGTGAAACAATGAAAAAGTCATCATAACTTAAGTATATATCAAAGAAAGTAGCCATAAACCAAAGATCACCTTACTTGTCCCTCTTTGCTATAAATGGTGCTTGGAAGATTTTGAAGCAATGTATGAGCACGATGACCAATAATTAAACTATTGTCTACGTTATAATGACTAAATTTTGGCATCTCCTAAATTGTTGACAATTTGTGAGAATCCATAGTGGTAGTACTATCATTGCTCTCTCCATCCTTGCAAGAGTTAAGTTCATCCATGATGAGCTTCATAATTAAACTAAAAGACCTAGGTAGGATGTACTCTATGATCATTACTATATCCTCAAACATCAAGTATGATCGAACCATCATACTAAAGTTCTATAGAAGGTAGGTAAGAAATTCTTTTATCTCCTAGCCCAAACCATATCCTACTATGATCCCACTCCATATCTAAAACTAGAGATTTAGGCCCAAGGGGGTGGATGCAGCATAAGAGCCCCACCATATCTATAACCACCAGAATGAACTTCAAGAAGGCCTTGTAACATTGAACACACAAGTGTTATGATCTTGCACACCAAAAACTAAAATTAAAAACTAGAATTAAACAAAGTACATAAAAATAATAATCAATATAGCATTACAACTACTATGCCAACTATTTTAGCCTTATAACCATCAACCATAGTAAAAAATGCTTAAACAAAATTGAAACAATTAACATCAAATGATAGTTTAACACTAAAATTGCAACAATGATTGATTACAATCGAAAACATGGAATTGATAGTTTAGAGTTAAAAATGAGAAAATGATAGTGTAAGACTAAATTTTCAACTTCCATGTTAAATTCTACACTTACAAAAAAATCCAAAATACAACCTAAGTTTATAACCAAATTTAACCAAAATTCACATTTTACACCAAAATGGCCATAGGAAAACACTTACAAAAAAATATGAAAAAATTGTTATTTTAAACCAAACAGCTTTCAAACCCTTTTCAACATCCTAAAATATCCCTAGGACCATGGGAAATTGAGGGGGAAAATTTTTTACAGTCTCAACATTGGCCATATTTAGAGGGGTAAATGCGTAACAACCTTGTAACCACGATTTCACGCAATCAAACGGAAATGACCATGAAAAATTAACTGCTCAACAAAATTCAATGATTTCATAGCCATTGGAATTGTAAATGAATTAACTAAAATTCAATAATAAGAAACTATAAAAATTCTTAACCATGTTTTTAGGAAAAATTATCAAAGTGACCTAATTGTGGCTATCATGCAAAAACCAATTTCTACGCTAGCTAACGAAAATGGTTCTAATAGACAAAAAATTTATCTATATTTAATGATTCAAAATTGGTTGAAATCCTCAAATCATAAGCTAAAAATCCATGTTAGTAAAACTTAAAATTTCACAACTTTTTAGTATAGAAAAATTATAGAACTTACATGAAAAATGGCTTTAGAATAAAAACCCAATTTGATGTAGCTTAATAGAAACAACCATAGAAAATTATCCATTAGGTGAAATTGAGTGGCTAAAAAATATTTTTGACCAAAACATGATAGAAAATTACCTTATGACCTCTACAAAATTAAAAACCTAGCCATGTTGTAAAAGAAAAATCCAAAAGTGGCATTTCTTTTTTGGGCAAAAACAATAGAAAACCCATAGAAAACATGGAACTAGTATTTAAACCTCAACATAACCAAAATCAAAAGCCTAAGTAGCATTGAAAATGAATAAATATGACCTAGATATATTGTGGTATTTTTACAAAATCATAAAATAACAAATATTCAAGCTTAGATCTAAGAAACGAAACAAAACCCAAAAAATGGAATACATGAAAAAGTGGAAAAATTGGTCAAAAATATGTACCTAGGAAAAATGGTGATGGAGCCTTCTCCAATTCGTAGACAAGGTTGATGTGCTAAGCTCTAGGTAATGACATCTACATCTTCCAATGTAGGATTCCTTATAGGAGCCACCTTCTTCACCATGGTGTGAAAACAAGTGCCAAAACATCGAAGATCCTTGGGCTTTAGAGTGATCATGCTAATAGTAGTACCATTAAGAACTACATTGAAGTTGAGTAGTGGGTAGTAACGATAGTAATAGAGCTCTCCAAATTATATCTTGTAGTGAGAAAGTGTGAAACAACAATGATTTTTTTCCCAAGTTTTCACAATTAAAACCCACTTAAACCTAGGTGCCAACACTAAAACCCTAGTTTTTGTGCATAACTCCACTTAGTGTTGAAATTGGAAACTAGAGACTACATTTGGTTGTATGAAGATTTGTATGAAAACTTGCTAATTATGGATGGATCCCACTGAGTGCTTCAAACAAGAAGTTAAAAACCATGATTATGCTGAGCTTTTGGAGTTCCAAACTAAATTATAGTAGGATGGCACTCATGGAAACCTTGACATAACTAGCACTTTCCATTCTACCTCCCAAAACCCTAGTTTTAAGCCCTTACAACATTATAGGCAAAGCTCCTGACAACATTGAGACTTGGTCAAATGCATTTCATTGTGATAGAAATTAAACATTTTTCATGACTATGCTAGGAAGAACCAAGGGCTATGCTAGGCTAGCGTAATCTTAGCTGATGTCCAGCATAGTCAAGTATGACATCTTGCTTCCTTGAAACTCTAAGCAATCCATCCATTCCATCAAGCCTCCAATTAACTCTGAATTGACATATCATCTTTCAATTAGCTTTTGGCAAGCCTACAATTAGCTTTTGGCAAGCCTGAGATATCGTCAAATGTAGTAAATAGTGTTACTTTTTCCTTCTTTGCCATGACTACACTGGGGAAGCCTAGGGACTATGTTGGGCCATCGTAGTTCTAGGATTTAAGGGTCAAGGGTACCATGCAGACCATCACATACATCCAACACTACCTCTCAAAGTCTCCACACCTCTCCATGATCCCTAGTAACCTCAAACTACTAATCAATTGACCAAAAATCCAAAGAAAACTCACAAACCTATGTTTCCACATGGAAATAAACTGAGGACTAAGAGGACTACCCTAGACTAGCATAGTCCTAGTAGGTGCCTAGTTTAGTCCACTCAAAATCCAAAAATCCATCATACATAAATCCAAATCCACCTCTAGGGACCTCAAAACACTGACAAAATAAACATGGAAGTAAAATTCATCATTTTTCAACTTAAATGGAATTGGCCAAGTGTGACTACACTGAGCTTACTTAGGCACTAATGGTGGCCAACATAGTCCACCTAAACAACCCATATTCTACTCCAACCCAACTCCCAAGGACCTTAAAACACCATGGGATTGAAAACTAGGTTAAACCTTACCAATGTTTCCACTTTTCATCATGAGAACCTTGACTACATTGGATGGTGAGTTAGGACTTTACTAGGTCTATAGTGATCAAAATCGTTGGTGGCTGGAACACTAAGAGGTTACCAGGCATATAGCCTAACCCCAGATCCATGCAAGGGTCATGCTGGAGTAAATAGAAGCAGGGTGCCTTGAACAGTCTGGTCGATCAAACAGGGACTTAATCGGTGTACACTAACCATTTGTAAGTGCTTGTTTTAAAGATGTTATGTATAACTTAAGCGATAAGTGACAAATATAAACTGATAGAGAATAATGCAAAATATGATAATAGAAAAACAAAATGAAATAAGCTTGAGTGAGAAAGTGCACCACACCAAGATTATGGGATTTGATCTTTGTTTGGTTGAAAGGTGTACAATTGATGCACAGTGTGGACAGGCACAGCTTACAATGAAGCAGTATAATCATAGCTTCTTGAATTGCTATCAATAGCTTACTAACAGAAACCTTCTAGTTGCCAGTCTCTTTGCCACAGCTAATCACCAGAAAGCCAAAATGCTAAAATGCCAAATGTCAATCTTCGATGCCAACTGCCAGAAAGGTGATTCTCAAAGCCAACAATGCCAAAAACCAACCCCTTGAAAGTTGTTTTATAGGGTATTTATAGAGTCAAATTCGGAAGAGAAATGTGGTTTGGATGCCATGTGTCTTGGGTCCCATAGGGTGCAAACGTGACTATGCCATACTACTATGCAATGCTGGGCTATAGTGTCACATTGATGTGCTATGCTGCAATGTGATGCTGAATGTGAAACCTGTTGTGCTGTGAACATATTGTTCAAGCTTCATGTGCCAAAATCCAGTGAACTTCCATGTTTTTTACCAAAGAAAAATGCCAACAATGAATACAAAGTGGAGTGTGTGCTCTGGGACTATGTCTTCCCTACTTTGGCGAGTAGGGTCAAGCATAGGAACAACTTTGGGAATCAGGGGGGGTGCAAAACAAAGAAAACTCACTAATTTTGTCTGTTGAAGAGATGTCGGGATGAGAGTGACCATTGCCAACAAGTTCTAGAGCTATCCAAAGATGTCCTAGGGCTTCCACGTGAGTGTTACACTATTTATGCTATGCAGCATATCGCCATAGTGTAAACACTCGCATGCTATGCTGTGCTACACTACGTAGCAGGGCATAGCGTAGTTGCTAGTATTAAGAGAAATCTTGCCTAAAAGTTGAAAATACCTATTTGAGGCCTAGCTAGGTAAGAAACTTCTACAATTGACAATCCTGTCTTCCATGTTGAGAGGTTTTGGGACCTACGAAGTTCATCCTTGGGACGCTTTCATGCTTTGTGTCCTTGCTACGCTGTGCTATGCTCCATAGCATAGCACAACGTAGCATCCAATGTGACATGAATTCCTATTTGATCTACAATGCTTTGTCAAGAAATTCTACCTGGGACCTGAGGGGCGAGGTGGGACAAGTAGTCTTAGAGGTCTAAATGTGGCCAAGTGCAATTCCTTTGCTAGGAATACTTGCCAAAAACTCTTTGTTCATTCTAACCCTACTACGCTGTGCTACATTGGGTAGCATAGCACCCTGTTTGGCATGAATTCTAACTTACTTTGCAAACATTTTTTCACAGAATGTCAATCATGTCCTGGCATGGCAGAAGAGCAAACCTATTTGACCATTGAAGCAGGGACAATTATTTTTACTCCATTAGAGAAATTTGAGTAGGAGTGTTGCCACAATGAAACCCCGCTATGCTGTGCAATGTTACGTAGCGTAGCATAGTGTTACACTAAAATTGAGATAATTTTTTATGAAACTTACTACATTATGCTGCATCATGTTGCTCATTCATTAAGCATGAAGTGGGGCAGATATCCCAAAGAACTGAGTCATCATCAATCTACATTTTTGGTGCCTGATTAGTCTTCTCAAGGCTTGCTACACTGTGCAGCGTAGCGTAGTGTAGTAGGTCTCACAGTTAGAAAACTTTCTAAACTATTTAGTCCATCCTAAACACCTTTGACAATTGCTAGCATGGTTGCTAGGTAGACCATCAGCTAGGTCAAGTGTCAATCTTGGCCAGCTAAAGGGTGAAGCAAGCTTGTTAGCCCAGGAGATAGAAAATTTGTCAAACTATACAGTCTACCCTTGGTGCCTCTTTCATGCAAGCTGGCTTCATGGCTGGGTGCCAAGCTAACTATGCTACAGAGGGTGGTAGGCAAGCTTGGAAGTAGCTTGGCAAGCATTAGGACTTTTGAGGTGCCACATTATCTGCACAGTCCATCATGACATCATGCTTGCAGGGACCCTTGCCAAAATTTTAGGACTGTTGAATCATGAGGGTTCTAAAATTTATGGTGATTCAATGACCCCTCTTTGTTGATGTCTAGAGGATTTGCTCGAGAGATGTCGACAAAGAATATGAAACACCCTGGGGAAGAAGATGCCAAAAAATCTCTTTAGTGCTCACTTGGATGAGACTTCGCTATATTTGAGAGTGCTTTGAGGATGATGTAGGATAGGGGGAAAGGGATGGATTTGAGGGAACATGTTCTAGGAAGAAAGGGCATAGAATGCAACACCATGATAACTGTTTCCATAGTGTGATCTCTTGTCAAAATTCTTATGAGGGAATCAAAACGCATGGGTGTCTTTCTTTCTTGGATTTCAATATCTCATCAAAATGCTTAGAGATGATTGATCCGTAGCTGAAATGTTTGTGAATCAGTTATCATGCCATTTGTTTTAAGCATTCTACCTCTTTTTTTTTTTTGCTACACACCGACATTCACCTACAGAAAACCTTGTTGTTGTTGTAGGATAGGTGTTTCCTCCCTGAGATGAATTGTGTTACATCCATATGGGGTTTTGACTTGCCTACAGATGCTTCCCATGGGGCGAGTTGTGTTACGCCTATCATAGACTTGGCAGTTGGGCATGTGAAAGGGCTTTATGTGCATCAAGGAAGCTTGCAAAGGGGATGTGAGAGACTCCAGGTATAGGGAATGGGGATTAAGTCAGCTGAAAGGAAGATTAGGGTATGCACTCTCAAGTAGATAGGCTAATCGAAGTGGGTAATTCAAAGTAATGTAGTGCCTTTCTCTCATGGTGAAACACATCCCTAAATGAAGCCATCTTGGCTTTTATCCTACAAATGCAATAGAGAGAAAACTAGAAAAAAAACTATCAAGTGAAATGAGGGAAAAATCCTACTTGCTCTAGACACCACGAGAGTGGAAAGTGTTGTATCTAACATGTGTAATGTCCAAAGCAAGAAGGCCAACATAGGTTCTGGTGATAGCGGGCTAGAAAGGTTAGCACCAAAGAGAATAGGAGTAGTGGTGATATAGGTGCTCATGATTTCTTGCCCAAGGAAAACATCATGCAGTCCAGTTGTAGGGTGAGAAGCCTAATAGCTAAACACCTTTTGGATTCAGATGATGGCAAGGGTTGGAGGATGGAAACACTATGGCTAGGCCACAATAGTGTTGGGACTCCAGTAGTAGGTGCTGAAAATAAGAGCTACTACCAGGGTGATTGGCTATGGTAGCAGTAGCTCCGAAAGGTCAGCAAGATGTCAAATGACATCTCCAGAAGATTAGCAAGATGCCAGGGATGATGACACTATATGTGTTCCAGAGGGTTCTTTCTTGACAATGTGAACTTCATTCTGGAATTGCAACGCCCCACCCCATGTTGTCTAGGAAGTTTGAAATTGTGCACGCTTGCTTGTTTATGATGTCACATGTGTGAGCTAGGAGGCATTCCACTAAGAACCTAGTTTAAGATCTTGGTAGACCATTAGGTGTGCTATTTTAAGGTCTAGTAGACCATGATGTGCTAGTTTAAGATCCTAGTAGACCCTTGTGCTAGTTTAACATTGTAGTGGATGGTGGATGGCCAGTTTAAGTTTGTAGTAGACCATGTTGTGGGTGCTAGTTTTACATCATAGCCCAAGGACATGCTATGCTAGTTTAACATCATAGCAGATTATCTGTGCCAGTTTATAGTCATAGCAAACTAGTTGTGCTAGTTTATAGTCATAGCGGACTAGCTTTGGCAATTTTACATCATAGCGGACATTCTTCTTACCTTGCTTAGCATTCAATGTTATCCTTTGTGTTAATTGTAGTATGGATTGAGGTACACATGGTTGATAGGGTTTGCAAACTCGTTACCATATGCATTGGCTAGCTTGAATGTCCCATTTTCATAGGCTTTTATGACTATGAAAGGGCCTTCCTAGTTGGCTAAGAATTTGCTCATTGGCTCACAAACAATCTTGAGGAGTAGGTCCCTATTTTTAATTGGTTGTTGATGTAAGTTGCAGTGATGCTTTTGTTGTTGTTTATCCTAGTACAATTCTATGCAGCTAAGTTTTTGGATGCTCTCCTCCTCTACGAAGTCAAGATCAATGATCCTAGACTCATTGTTTTGAGCCTCATCTACAACATTTGAGAGGATCATCCAAAGTGATGGAACCTGCAATTCAAGAGGTAACAGCACTTCAGATCCATAAACAAGACTATATGGAGTCTTACCTATAGTGGCTCTACATGTCATACGGTAAGCCCATAACATGTAGAGGATTTTCTCATGCCACCACCTTTTGCTACTACTAAGCATATTTTTAAGGAGGTTGATCTTGTTGGTTGCCTATGCCTGCCCATTTGCCTATGGGTAGTATGGAGATGAAAAAGATTGTTTGATGGTAAGATTTTTGCAAAAATTTTTAGTTTCTACACTACTAAACTGTGGCCCATTGTCAATAACAATGGTCATGGGAAGGCCAAACCATATTACTATGTTGTCTAGGATGAAGTGGGAAACCTACTGAGATGTAGTCTTTCTAAGGGGAATAGCTTCTACCCACTTTGTAAAGTATTTAATGGTGTTAATGATGAAACTATGTCCTGTAGAAGACTTAGGTGTGATGGGTCCTATGATATCTAGTCCCCAACATTGGAAAGGCCACGTCATCTGTGTAGGATGCAATTCATTAGGCGACACATGTATAAGGTTTACATGGCATTGACATACATCACACGTCCTAACTTTGGCAAGGAAATCTCATTCTATGCAAGGCTAGTAGTAACCTAAGCATCTAATTTTTGCTCCCATAGCCCTAGGGGCTATGTGTCCCCCACATAGTCCCTCATGGACTTTGTCAATAATATTTTGTGCTTCATCACTACTAACACAGGCTAGCAATATCCCATCATAGGAGTGTTTGCATAAGGTGTTATCTCCTATGAGGACATATTGTTGAGCTCTCTATCATATTAAATCCTTTTGTGCAGACGTCAAACCATGTGGGGGTTCGCCATGTTGGAGGTAAGCTTTAATGTTGGCATACCACTCTTGGGTGTCAGTTGCACCTACAGATGCAATGTGTGTTGCTTGGGTAATAGGATTGGTGCATTCTATTATTGAAGCAGGCAAGGTAGTGAACATGTGTGATGACACATTTAATGCTAACATGGCTATGGCATCAGCTATAGTGTTTTCGTTATGAGGCACGTGTTGGATGTCCAACGTTGTAAACTGCTTTAGTAGATTCTTGGCCAAATCACAATAAGGTTGTAAGTGTGAAGCCTTGCAAGCATAGACTTCAGTGATTTGGTTGATAACTAGCTATGAGTCACCTCGGATTGCTAAGTGTTGGATTCTTAACCCTTGAGCTGCTAGAAGGACCCTAAGGAGTCCTTCGTACTCAGCTACATTGTTGGTGCAAAGGAATGCAAAATGATATGTCAAGGGTTGAATTTCCATAGAGGGAAATGTAAGAACTACTGTAGCGCTACCACCCCATGTGCTTGAAGCACTATCAAAATGTAAAATAGCCTCAAAATCAGATGGTACAAAACTTACGCTATTGATATGCTCATCCAGGAACTCGGGCTCTATTATTGCCCGATCATCAACAGGTGAAGTTGTAAGCTGTGTGGCTACTACTTGCCCTTCATTCATGATTGTGCCACATAATGTAAATTGAATTTTGTAGTTATAGATTTCTAGTAGGCTATCCTACTACTCTCATATAAGTTAGTTGTAGCTCGAAGTATGTTGCTTTTGCATATGATGTTAACTTTGCTGTGAAATAAGTAATTCCTCCATTTTTAAAGTGTGAATACTAGGGAAAAATAGTTTTTCTCTACCTCATTATACTTAGCTTCGTGTGCTATCAATGCATGACTCAAGTAGTAGACTAGTATTTCAGACCCATCATCTCTCTTTTGACATAGCAATGTGGCAATGGATGTTTCCAAGTTGGCAAGGTAGATGTAGAAAGGCTTATTCCTTTATGGAGGGTAAATAGTGGGAAGGTGGAAAAGATCTTTCTTTAGGTTGTCAAAGGCTTATTGACATTGATCTTTCCACTCGAAGTTGATCCCCTTCTTAAGTAGGTGTTGCATGGGGTGTATTTTTTCTGTTAACCTTGCAATAAACTTTTTGATAAATTGTACCCTACCTTGCAACCTGCACAACTCTTTAAGATTTGTAGGTGGTTCTAGGTTGACAATGGCCCTCACTTTATTAGGGTTCACTCGTATTCCTATTTCCAACACTACAAAGCCCATCATGTGCTTGGTTTTAACTCCAAGGACACATTTTCTAGAGTTGAGGTGCAAGTCATGCCTATGACAATGCTAGAGAACTACGTTTAGATTCTTGGGATGATCAGTAGTTTCTTTAGACTTTACTGCTATGTCGTCAACATAATTATTTAATCTTTCCAAGAGGTAATCACTAAAGATGTATGTCATCACTTGCTGATACGTTGCTCCAGCATTTCTTAGCCCAAAGGGCATAATTGTATAACAAAAAGTTCCCCAAGGGGTCATAAAGGTAGTTGCCAATTGGTGCTATGGGTTGATGCAAATCTGATTATAGCCTGAAAACCCATCCATGAAGGATAGTAAGGCATGACTGACTATAGTATCGATAAGTTGATCGATACTAGGTAGTGGGATGTCATCCTTAATTGTCACCTTATTTAAATCTTGGAAGTCTATACAAATTCATATACTCCTAGTTTTCTTAGTTACGACTACAATGTTTGAGATCCAATCTAAGTAATCGACTGCTTGAATGAAACCATCCTGACAGAGATTGGTGATTTCATCATACACAACTAAGGTAATCTCTAGTTTAACTTTGCGCGCCTTTTGTTTAACCACTTTGACACATGGGTTTAAGATGATATTGTGTTGTAGGTCTAGACACGGCATGTCTTCGTATGACCATGCAAACACTTTGACATTGTCATTAAGGACTTTTGAGATGTTTTGTTGCACTTGTGACTCTAGTAGGAAACTAACGTTTAATGTTTTCACCTCACCTCTAGACCTAGTTATAGGGATTTCAATGAGGGGGTCCTTGGTTACATCACTAGCCTCTAGGTCTAAGGCCTGGACCAGATGTTTGGGCCAATCTAGAGATTTCTTCAAGGATGCTACAGTGTCATGAGTGGATGATTCCAAGTCTATTGATTCTAAGCATAAGTGTCTAGTAAGCCTACCATGAGGTCTTGTCAAGACAAGGGGCATGTGGAGATCACCCTATATAGCCATTTTTGAAGCACTCCTACAAAATCATCAAACAATAAAATGTCAAGTGGTACCTATTTAATAGAGTAACATGTAATAAAATGTAGATAAGGTAATCATGTGATGCAACACAATTGCCAGTTTAAGGTCTTAGTCGACCGCAACAATGCAAAATTACATTTTGACATTGCAAGTTTAAGGTTGTAGCGGACCGTTAACATGTAAACTTTCATGATAAAAATACCTAGTTTAAGGTCATAGCGGACCATCAATGAGTTGAAAAAAATGTAAAAGAAATGCTAACATTGCTAGTTTAAGTGTCATAGTGGACCATAATCACGTAACATTGTAATTTGGAATTGCTAGTTTAGGGTCATAGCAGACCATAACAATGTAATTGTTGGCGACTGTTTGGGACGCGACCGCCAACGAGTGTCCTCGAACAGGATTTAGGTGCCTGCTGGTCTCTGGCAACACCAAGGCCCAAATACCTCCAAATAAACTCAGTAGTTAATGTGAGTATGTGTGTGTGCTGTTGCGGCGTGCGGTTGTGAGAAATGTAACGATTGCGTTGTGTGTAAACTACAAATGACTTACTTTAAAGAGATTCAGCCAACTTTGCCAAGTACTGTGAGTTCTTGAAAATTTCCTATTTTGTTCAACTGCCTAGTCTACGCGGTCCTTATAATACCTACTTGTAACAAATAAAATTTTGCAAAAACATTTGAGCACAACTCCGCAATCTACTCCTAATTTTCCCCAGAGAAAGAGATAGTTCCACAAGAAAACTAGAAATAGAGCAAGATTCGATGGAAATAAGCAGAAAAGAAAAGAAAGCAGATTTGTGTAGACCTCAAATATTTAAACAAGGTAAAATGACACGAGTAAACACTTCGCAATAAAGCTATCCCAAATTCAATATCTACGAATTGTTCAAACTTCCAAGGCTCAAACAAGCAATATCTTCAAGACAATCCTATTATGCTACCAAAAATTGCTGCGTAAACTACCACGTACGAGACTCCATTTTGACTAGATAATAGATGTCAACGATTGCATTCAAACAGAACCTTTAAAAGACTTGACAATTTCTGATTGAAATACCACGAGAATTCACTTTAAAGATAAAAAGAAGCTATTCAGGTCCCATCAAAATACCAAAGATTTTCTGAACCCTCTCGACTACTGGATTGTTCAACGGCGTGACTACAAATAGAGGCTCTCTTACAACAATCCCAATAGTAGTTCCCACACGTTGCACAATAATGAAATTTACTACTAAAATGCTCTTAAGGCTTCTAAACACAAACGCTTCTATGGAAAAATTTTAATAGAAATTTCAATCAGGTAACAAGAACAGTAAGAGCAATCTAAAAATCCCAAAATTTCTTGCCAAGGATGATACTATCTAAACCACTAGCTAAACAATTTAAACAAAAAAAAATGAAATGCATAACTCACAGAACCATGACAAAGAGGCTGAAATCTTTACTCTAGCAAGCCATCTTGCAAGCAATCATCACAACTTCTTCTTTACAAATCTCTTCTCCCAAGACTCAAAATGTCTCCAAGTGAGAGCCCAAATGCTAACTTGTAGCCTTCTCAAAATGAGATAACAAGTCTTCTCCCAAAAGTCTTCCAAGTGATGTGAGAAGTGATGATATGTTAAGGGATGATCCGTTAAGTGATGATCCTCCTCCTCCCCCCCTTAAAGCCTTTTTATAGGATTCCAAGGTAGGTAGGGAAGTTACATTTTTTAAAATATCTCACCTAACTTCTCTCCCAAGTAACTTGACTAACCAATTAGAAAATTGCTTGTCCAACAAGCTAGGAGAAAGTTATGTAGTTAGGGAGTTAGGAAGTTATGCATAAAATTAGGAGAATTTTATGCTAACATTAATGTAATGTAACATTTAAATGGGATAATTAATATTGCAAATTTATAATGGGTAGTAATTTATATGTTTTAAAATAATATTTGTTATGACTTGGGATAATTGAAGGCAAGTCTCTAGATCAAGGCTTCATATAATGAGTACTTCATGTTATGGATATATATATATATATCTACATATATATATTATTGGTTAATTTATATTCCATTTTAAGCGGCAGAAGTAATTGAATAATGTATGGTAAAAGCGGCGAAACGATTCTTCTTGTCTTCCCTGTAAATCACGTGGAGGTTTCATCACAGTTCCAGGGCAACGGTCTTTCTCTTATTTCTACCCAGAACTTGCAAGAACCGACACATGTTTGAAGCAAGATTCAAAACGCAGCATCATCCAAAATCGCAGATTGAAACTGCCTCCGCACAATAAGGCCCTGCAAAATCATAACCGATGATCACCGTGGGGGAAGGCTCTGCAACTGCAATCTGACTCTGCCGTCGAGTGTTGGAGAAGAAAGGGGTTTTTTTTGGATAACGTTGTGTTGAACATACTGTTTTAAACAAAGGGTTTCAGTTACCAGAGATTTTTTGTTTTGCCCCTAAATTGACCTAGGGCTTCCTGCGTTTTTGTTTGAAAATTTTCCCTTGAATCTTTACCGCCATTGCCATTGATTATAGAACCAAGGGCTAACGTTTTATGGATCTACATCTGCCGAAACCACCTGCAGAAACCTTCAAAATTGTTGTAGCCGCACCACCGAAATCATAACAACATATCCTGCGTTAGATGTTTCATGTGCCAGGCTGAATGTCGCGTGGTAGTTTGTATGGGGTTTCTGTGCACCTTGAGATTGCCTCCAACGTTTTGTTCTTGTTTTGAACCAGCAAATCAGCAACGTCAACGGTTGCGGCGGTGTAGAACGAAGGCTGCGGTGATGTTTGTTGGCTTGGCCGTGATTTTATGGTGGCCATGTATTTTCCAGTAACACCATAGTCTTCTTTTCCCTTCACTGATGCTGCATAATTTTTCAAAACATTCGAGGTGTTGCTGATTTTTGTTTAATTCCTGTTTTACATGAAATTTCAAATGTTGTCTTAAGGATACGACCGAATTTAACAATCGGGACCTGAAACTTTATGCCTTCCACATAAATAATATACTCCCTTCCTTACTAATTTTACTATCCTCTGATCTTTGACAAGGGAATAATCCAACACTTTCATCTTGTACCCAAAAGGCTTCAACATCAAAAATTTTTTTACCAGTGAATCAATCTTAAAAAAAAACATCCATCAACCTTCAACGCTAAAGCTGTAATTTACTTACAACCATAGATTCCTCCAATTCTGAATAAAATATTTTAACTGTTCCATGGAATGGCCAAATGTGCCAACAGTAATAATGTAAATTGAAGTTAAGGTTGCCAGTTTAAGGTCACAGTGGACCGTAACAATGTAAGAAAATGAAGCAAAAAATTTAATGTCCCTTCTTGCGATGCTGTAACTATGTGCTATGCTGCAATAGATCCATGTTATGTTATAGGGGACAAGAATGTCCCCTACTACACTATAGTAGACAGGGATGTCGCGTGTCACACATGTGATGCAGAACGTTCCACATTACATGTGGGAGATGAAAGTAATAGGTTTTCAACCCTGTAGGCTATAAATAGGGGGTTACCCCATGGTAATCTAGTTACTTTCACTGCTAAAGCTTACACCCTACACCTAGAGCATAGCGCGATTGAGCAGAGAGATAGCGTAGCGGTCATAGCATAGCAGTTGATACAACCGATACACCCAAGTTTGTGAATAAGAAATGGCATGCAAGAGTAAGCACAAGCATTAGGGGCTAACCAACTTAGCTGAAAGTGAGTGCACCTGTGATGCCTTCCCACGGCATGCGTTGAGGAGCGATGGGAGGCTCCATCTACCCGATAAGTCGCTATGCTACCCTTGTTCTCGTTGTGTAATTTATCAAGTTAGATTGCCATTACTGTCTCTATTTTTTTTGTCTCGATTGTCATTGTGGCTACGCTGAAATTGTTGTTATTGTTTTTTTTTGTTATTTCAGTTGCTGAGCCGTGGCTATTGTTACTTTGGCTACAGCGGCTGTGGCAGTCACTACGCTATGGCTGTCCATAGCACTGCCCTAGACACCATTGTTAGGAATGGTCACTACACTATCATAGGGGTTTGGGTGGTTTTGAGCGATGTAGCACATGCTCAACATAGTGTACCACCCTTAGATTGGATTTTTGTTTTTGCAAAGTTTTGGGCCAACGTAGCACATGCCCGGCGTAGTGTAGCACGAGCAAAGGGGGAGTTTATTTTTTCTGTGTTTTACCTGGCTATATTTCATGTGGTGGGGCAGGGCTTAGACAATGGGAACACTATGTGTATTTCTCTAAAGCCATGTTGTTTTGAGATTATGACTATTATTGTGTTACATTTTTGATTTTTTTTATGCTACACTACCCTAGCTATCATGGTTGCCATGCGGCTATGTTGGTAGGCCTGCTATACTACTACGCTATTGATACTGTTACTCTACTGTATTAGTGTTTTTCTTGCTATTTTCTATGCTTTTCATATGAAAATATGTCATATTTCTTATGCTATCACACTCATGATATTTTCATATCCGTCATACTTGCCACTTTGCTATGCTTATACAGGGTGTGGGCATCTTGTTACGTTGCACGTAATGCAGTCGTTACTTTTCTGCAAAGTGTAGCTGCTACACTACTCTGCACAGAGCATGCTTGCTACACTGCGTTATGTAGGACATGCCTGCTATGCTACACTACGAAGGGTGTACCTGCTACATTGTGCTATATGGGGCGTAGCCATTACGCTGTGCAAGATGTACCCGCTACGCTACGCTACGTGTAACAGCCTGCTATGCTACATGCCAGGTTTAGTTCTATGTTATGGTGCATGTATGTTACTATTTCATGCCTAAGGAAAAATTTGTACATCAAGGGTTATGCTATGCTACTTGGTAATCTTCACTTGAATGTTGCACTAACGCTTTTTTGTTGTGTTGCACAGGGTCATGTTAAAACCTGTCTTAATCGTCCTTGAGCTGGTAGGAGTATTATGCTATCTTAGTAAACCCATGGCCAACATCCCTCCTCCCACACATGGGTAGGGCATTAGGTGGTTTGGTTCTAAGAGGGTGCACAAGATTTACTAGAGTTCCTCCTTTGCCATTTTAGTGTGATCGTGTGGTCACACTTATTGGTCAAAATAGTTGCTGTACTTACTGAAATGTTATTTTTCAAGGAAAACCATGCCATTCTAAAGTTCATGGCTAATGGGTTGATCGAAGGTGAAGGGGTAGAAGGCTTAAAATGGCACCCAAGGGGCTTGAGGTGCTTAAGTTGGATTTGGGACATGCCTAAATTCAAATGCTACCACCTATACAACACATTGTATGTTGTCTGTCACATGGGAAACTACTTTCAGAACCCATCTGGAATCATAGATTGTGCCAACCAGTGAGTCCTATAAAGGTTTTTTAATCATGTTGTATCATTTTCCTTGCACTAGTCAAAATGCTTACCGTATTTTGCATGTTGCCAGTTTTTATATTGAGAAGGATGATCTTCACGGTAACACGGACACATTGGCGTTGGCCTAAACAACTCTGCAATAGTTCTCTTCTACTGGGAACATACATGCCAATGTTATAGAACAACTTGGGCTTGATTTCAAAAGCTATCTAACTAAGTATGCCAAGTTCTATGTGAAATGTGAAGAAGTTGGCTAGTTGGATAGTGAATGGGCATCTCACCGACCACTTGCCGTAGAAGACGTTCTGGTGGAAATTCCAACATTTTCTATGCCATTTAGACCCAGTATGTTGAATCATGCATTGGTTTTTATGTGCTCAAGTGATGATTTTGTTTTTCTTTTGCTAATTTTTGTTGCTGGTTATTGTAGTAGCAAGCACATCCTAAGAGGTTACAGTGATTACCTATGGGCGTGATGAAACCAATATCTTCTTCAAGTATGGGGAGGTGGATGAGACTTAGCGTTGGCTTTGCAATGGGGCTCCAGCCACCCTGGTTCACAACATTTAGGAGGCTGGCCTCATGGACTTATTCTTAGTAATAAATCCAAGTGTCTCTGCTACTGAAATGCTTTCCCTAGTTGATTCCTTTTTTGAAAAGGCTGATTACTTCCACACACGAGTTTATCAATGATAAACTTTTTACAAACCCTTTTTGTGTATCCTCTAATGGCCTACCTATGGGGGAAAAGAGTACCAAGGATATCAACCACTAGGGGGACATAGAGGAATGGCTGAGGACAAGCAAGGATCGAAAGGGGATTTACATCCATAAGGTCAAGCTAGCAGTGGCCCAAATGGTTTACCCCAAGCTACTCTCCCAAGGGAAAATCCTTGGAGTAGAGTAGGCCTAGATAATGAGGGATGTTATGGAAGAAGGGACCCACTACAACTAGGCCAAGTACCTCTTGAAAGGCTTGGGGGCTAAAATGGTCAAGCTTCGTGAGAAGCTTGATGCCTGTTTCAACGTGCATTACACCTTATTCATAGCTTGCCTACAATACTTTGCAAAATTCTTGGTGGCCTGCAAGAATAGTGCTTGGGTGGAACAAGATTGCACCCAAATATCCAAGCCATGGATTTGCCATGTTTTCCATACCACTCAATCCCAAGATCCCCCGGAAGCTATTAGGGAATCACTTTCGATAACGATGAGGGATTAGGTGGGGCATAACTTTCATGCCCTAGACAATGTTGGAGAGTTGCTTCTCATTAACATAGAAAATTTGTTAAGGGAGGCACACCTCATTATAGAAATGGTGAAAACTAGGCTACAATGCAAAAAGTCTCATCCTATGGAAGAACCTCCCTGTACTAATGAAGAGAGGGGGAGAAAGTTACAGATCAAGGTCCGTAAAGTAAAACCCATAGTTGGTAAGTATCCTTGATTATTTTACTAGTTATCCTTCTCATTATGTGTCACACTAGCTTTCTTATATTAAACATGTTCAACAAAAGAAGAAGAAGAGGTTTTGGCCATTGAAGCAGGTGCCCCTGCTAAAGAGGAAGAAGAGGCCCCGACCTTGAAAGAAGAGGCCCCTACCATGGAGGAAGAGGCCCTTGTTACCGATGACCTTTTTGTAGAATGTACCTCAGTACTTGAGGGGCACATGATTATTAGGATGCCACCACACTTTTGAGTCAGCTAGAAGGAGAAGGGTTGTAATTTGATGTTCGTGAGTTTGATTGCTTTCTTGACAATGTGTCGATGGGTGATCCCCCCACTATCACTCTTGAGGGTTTGCTGAGTAGGAGCTTTGTGTTGTCATTTATGTTATTATTATTTCTAGATTGGTTGTTATACCCTCCATCATTGCTAACATTTTTTATTATGCAACGGACATCACTATTAATGCCCCCAACCCTTCTTCCTCAATTCATCTCTGACCATGGACCGAGACCCTCGATAAATTCACCTTTATGGAGGGGGTGGTCGATGACATGATTGATTGCCTAAGGCATATCGATCCTAAGATAGGTATGTTGAAATTGCTATTTTAGGCTCTCTAACTTGTTGCATTTTTTACTATGGTACTATGAGTAATGATTTCCCACATGTAATTGATAGCTTCTCGTCTCAAGTGGGACCCCCGAAAAGTGGTTAAGATTGACGCAGTGCTTGCACTCCCACCAGAGGTGACCAAGGTTCCTCATGATGTATACAAGGAAGTGAGCAAATGTGCACTCTACTCGGCACATTCATTTTGGGAATGTATGCGTGTCAACGAGGACCTTTGGAAGAGGGTGAAAAAACTTGAGAAAGAGAAGGCTAACCAAGTTGCTGAGTTGGAGGACCTTTAGTCTAGAAATGTGTTTTTATTGGCCCATGACACTCACGATGGCAGTTGGTGTATGACTGTAATTGACTATGCAAGATACTGGAAAGCCGTAGGGAGCAGGAATGAGGCTACACACAAGATTATTGAACAACACATGCAAATGGACCTTCTGGCCTAGAAGAACCAAGATTTGAAGGACTATAGCACAAAGGTGTATGAATGACGGCAGGCACAAAAGAACCATAAGCACATGTACAAAATGGAATGTGCCACTTATCATAAATAATATTGGGATGCTTCCATTGAGTTGCATACCCATAAGCTATTCCTCAATGTCATTGGCACTTCTAGGGCCTATGAAAAGTTCACGCAACAGGTGGTGGTTAGTGAGTCTCCTGAAAGAGAAATGACCTTACCTTCCAAGGAAACCACCATTGCCACCTTTTTCTAGGACCACCTAGATGGATAGCTATGGTGAAAGGAAAAGTTGCAGAAAGCATTGATCTAGGAGAGGAAAATTAGGCCAACCTCATCGAGGAGATCCTACAATTTCTAGAGGCTGGCATGGATAGGATACGCTCCAAAATGGATGCGGGGCCATCTCAAGTTAGTTAGTCTTTATTTTGTCATAGCTTATTTTATGAGAGCCTTGTTGTTTTTTAATTTATTGTTCTATTTTCTATCTTGTGTAGGATTCAAATGGAGGTGTAGGACATAGTGGAACAGGAAATGGCGATGTTGACAAAGACTTGTAGCGTGGTAGCAATTTAATTTTTTGTGAACATTATTTTATGGACTGAAATTGAATGAAAATCATAATGTAAAACAATTATTTTATTTTAGTTAATCTATTATTTATTTTTCCTATTAATGTGTTTGGGCCCCTTGAGGGCCTCTTGTTTTCGTTTTAGGCCATTTCGGGCTATTGCCTAGTGATAATTTTTATAAATTTTCTTTTATTTTTGTCTATTTTTTGAGAAGTGGAGTTGCCAATTTTAGGCCTTAGTAGGCTGCGATGGAAGTTTAAGGTCATTTCTAGCTGTTGCTAGTTTTAGGCCAATCTAGGCTATGGCAATAGTTTAAGGCCATTTTCATCCATGGCAATAGTTTAAGGCCATTTTGGGCCAGGCAGTAAATAATTAATGCAAGCAACAATCATGATGTAAATGGTGGCCATAATGTAAATAGTAGACATGATGTGAATGCGAGCTAGACATGACACAAATAATTAAAATAATGTAAACAGTGATTGCGATGCTAAAAATGAACATAATGCAAATAGTGAAAATGATGCTAAAATTAAGATGGAAGGAGATAAAAAATATTAAAGCCAAGCCTTTATGGAATTAAATTAGAGGTAATCTCTAATTATGCAGTTGTTTCCTAACCCATCATGGGCTAGGTGAAGCATATGGCCGAGAGGCTTTGTTGTGGTATTCTTCTATGTCATTGTCTACTGTTTAAGAAGGCAACTCAGCCCATGTAGTTTCTTTATCTGAGTCAGTGTTTTTGGCTAGCTCATCAGTTAAGAAAAGGGTTTCAACATGAATAGATGCTTCATTCTCAGAGATTACTATCTCTAAACCCTACTCCATGTCAACATTGTTTATGGCTTGGGCACTTGCTTTATCACTGTAGATCACCACTTCCTTGCACGTGTAAGATAGGTGGATCTCTTGATGTATCGGTGAAGAGACAACCCTTAATTGGGCTAACCATGACCTCCCCAAAATTAGGTTGAACTCGAGCATCTCTTCCACCATAATGAACATTGCATTTGTGGGGAATTGGTCCCCTTCCACAAAGTTAATGTGGATAATTTCCTTTACCACCAAACACTCCCCATTGAGCAATTTTAGGTAGGAAGTTACCGTGGGCTTGATTTGATCAACCAAGCCCAATTTATCCACTATGGGTGTTGTTGCCACCTAACCTTTTTTAGGGTCATCCTTAATGGCCTTATCGTGAAATTTCAAGTGTGCTAGCCATAGTTCTTTGACCGTAGAGGGAAGCATAACAACATGGATTGCTTTCTCTTCAGCCAGCATGTTTTTGTCAACCGGGATAGACGCTAACATGTGAACCTTGGCCTCACGATGCACCATGGAAGTCATTATCAGGTCATATAGGCTTAAAGTTTTTTTTTTCTACTTCAGGTCCTATTTAACTTGTGCAAGGGCATTTAGAAAATCTTGCCTAGCATTGTGTTATTTGCTAAACTTCTCCTCTTCCATATGCCCTAAGAGGTAAATTTCTTGAGGGGTGGCTTCAGGTAGAACAACAAGATTTTTTGGTCTGAAAGTTGATACTTGCACCTACTTCTTGCTATCAGAAGCTAATGAGAAAGAGGCCATAGGCACTGCTATCAAGGGGATAGGTTTAGGAGGACCTAACATGACACATTCCCTAGCTAGCTTGTTAGCTAGGTGCTCTTCACATTTCTTTGAGTGAGGAGGCTAGGGTGCAGCCTTCGTTACTCGATTTTGTGTTGGTGGGGAAGTTGCATGCCTTAGCACCTTGATGATAAACAGTGCCTGCATTGTCACAGTGGCAGAAGATGGGGAAGCTTTTAGCACAAAGGGTGCAGGATATGTCTTGCGAGGGGTCCTAATGACAAAAGGTTCTTGTGACTTAGTTGTTTTTATTGGTGTTTCTGCATTGTGAGGAGGTACGAGAACCACGAAGGGTTGTTGTGGTGGCTTAGGGTTGTTGTTAATGTTGATGGTGTAACTAGCATTATTAGCATTGAAGGGGTATTTGTAAATGCCCATCAATTGATTTTCAGGTCGAACAAGACTACTTTCGTCTAGGACTAGCTTGCCTTGATTAATTATGCACTAAATGTAATCTTTCAATGCTATAAAATAATCTATATCATGATCACAAAGTTGGTGATAGTCACAAAAATGTTCTAACCTAAAATTTTTGGGCACTAGCAGCTCATTGGGCATAGCCAAGAAGGGTTTCCTAAGAACTTCGTAGTACCTTTGATGGCATTTAATAGCCTCCTCTGACATTTGCTATGTTGTATACACCTGGCTCCCAACAATTACTTCAAGAGTTCTGAAGGCTTGATCGGTAGTGGGGTATACTTTGAGTGGTCCTTGTACTCAAAGTTTTGCCTTGGCTAGGTTGGCATCATAGGTGTTGAGGCCAAGGATTGACCAGTGTTGCTAGAGCTAGGGGTCATGTTAGTGGGAGTGTTGGGTGTTGTGGTAGCATTTTTGTTGTTGTTGTTGTTGGGCTTGCTTTCCTTGGTCATAGTAGCCAGTATGGTTTCTATGGCCTTGTCCTTCTCTTTGTCTTTCTTGATATGTGCATTTTTGTATGTCACATAGGTAGGGTCTCTACTGGCTTTAGCTGCATCCTGAATGCTCTTGGTTTGTGCAAACGCTTGGCTAAAGGACTGCAGGGCTAGGTAGTAGAGTTTAGACTTAATGAAGTCATTAACCACACCCTTAGAAATGACCAACAAGTGGGCCTTAGCGATTGGTTTGTGTATCTCATTTAAGGTTGCGCTCCATCACTGTATGAATCTTTGTATAGATTCTAGAGGGTCCTACTTAACACTCATGAGTTGGTCTAGTGTGACCTCCAGTTTTAAGTTGTATTTAAAGTGGGCCACAAATTGGCTTAGTAGCACTTCTAGGGTGGAAATGGAGGCACGTGGGAGCACATGGTACCGGTCCAAATCTTTGCTTGTCAGAGACATGGCAAAGACATGGATGATGGTGTGAGGCCATGGTTGCAATAGCAACGATTCAAACCTGAAGGTTACCAAGTGTGCATTTGGATCACCCTCCTCTTTGTATTTTGTAAATTGGGGGACTAGCAGCCTAGGGGGTAACGTAAGCATAGGGATAACTAGGTTGATGGGGTCATCATGGTAAAAGTCCATGACCTAGACAGTTTTAGAACCGGCTGCCTTGAGCCATTTGATCTCTTTGGTGAGGGTCTGGATTAGTTGGAAAGCTTGAACCAGGCCTAGGGATGTTGTGGGAGGTTGTGAGGATACAGGAGCAGCCATCATTGGTGGCATGGTAGGGGCAGTAGCCTATCCCATGGGGGGCACCATTGGGGCCACTCCAACAAGTGGTGTCACCTAGATAGTCCACCACTTGATGGGCGGTGTTGTCAAGGCAGCTGCCGTTGGTGGCGTCGTAGGGTTAGTTACCTACCAGGTTGGCGAAGCAGCCCATGGCCCCACATTTTGCTATACTATGTGCAAAAACTAGTATGCTTGGGATTGCATGTAGTGTGACATCTGAGATTGTTATGCAGTAGGAAGAGAAGTGGCTAGCGCCCACCACATGCGTAAGACTGGGTCTGCTACTAGTGGTGAGATGGATGCAGATGAGGAAACAAGAGAGAAACTCACATGTAGTTTGATGTAGGCATAGTGTGCATATATGGTAGCATAGTCATAATTGACATTGGGTACGATGCTGGGACATACTGGGAAGGCAAGGTCACTAGAAATGAAGTTGAAGGGCCTATGTGTTGATAGGTTGAAAGCATGGGATGACTACCCATTACTGAAGAGGGTGTGGGTTGTGGTGATAATGAAGGGGGCAGAAGAGAAGAGTGGGTTTGACTAGAAGATAGTAGTGGAAGGGATAGTTGTGATGTAGATCTGGCCACCACCTTCAGAGTGGGAGTCCAACTCCTCCTGCCCATCCTGAAACACTTCATCATAGTGGGACGTTGTGTCCCATTCTCTTGACCTACTCACTGGCATTAGTTGGTTTATCATCCATTGATACACTTCAGTTAGTGGGATGGTGAAATTAGGAGTAGGGATGAGCTCCCTCCCGTTTCAGTGAAGGAACTCGAAGTTACATTTATCTTTGACTTCTTGGCAATCTAAGGGTAGATTTTCTTGGACTTTTGCACAGAGGAAATCGTATTGCTCTACGTCTTGTGCCAAATGCTTGGGTGACAGCTATTGCAACTAAGAGACTATTGCTATACTAGCATTGGGCTGGATGGTCTCTTGGGACCTATCACATGTGGGACAGAGTAGGGTACCTCTAGGTATGAGGTGAGCACAACAATGGTAATAGGATTCATTTTCATTTTTTATGAGAAAGTGTAAGAAAGGAAATTGAAACAGGATATGCTGGGAAGTTTTGGAAACTATTTTCCTTCACTATCACATCTACTACGCTAAGTAGGATGTAGATAGAATAACACAAGGGGTAGCATATCACAATGGGTGTTATGTAGTAGATAGCATAACACTATAGAGAGGTGTTATGCAACAAGCAGTGTAACACTATAGATGGATAAGCAATTAACGTATCACATTGGTTAGGTCGCTACACCACATAGGACGCAAGCAGTGTAGTGTAGTCGATAGAGTGAACAAGGTACAATAAAAGGATAGGGGCTTTCTTCTTGTAGGGTTCTAGAGGAATCGTCATTGTGACTAGTCTACACCACCCAGTGCGTAGACAACCACAAGGGTGTCACGTCTACGCTAGTAGATGACCAAATATAAACATCATGTAAGATTACCTATGATGCATAGAAAGGGCCATCATTCTAGCACCAAAAATTGTAGTGACCAAAAACATCAATGGCTAGAACACCAAGAGATTACCAAGTGTATAGCCTAACCCCATATCCATGCAAGGGCCGTGCTGGAGTACATGGAAGTGGGGTGCCCTGAATGGTCTAGTTGATCAGATAGGGACTTAATCAGTGTACAATAACCTTTCGTAAATGCTTGTTTTAAAGATGTTATGTATAACTTAAGTGATAAGTAACAAATGTAAACTGATAGGGAATAATGCAAAATATGATAATAGCAAAATGAAATGAAACAAGATTGAGTGAGAAAGTGAACCATCCCAAGATTAGGGGATTTGATCTTTCTTTGGCTAAAAGGTGTACAACTGATGCGTAGTGTGGATAGGCACAACTTATAGCAAAGCAGTATAGTCACAACTCCTTGAACTGCTATCAAAAGCTTGCTAACAGGAACCTTCTACTTGCCAGTCTCTTTGCCATAGTTAATCGGCAAAAAGCCAAAATGCCAAAATGCCAAATGCCAATCTTCAAAGCCAATTGCCAAAAAGGTGATTCTCAAAGCCAACAATGCCAAAAGCCAACCCCTTGAACATTGTTTGCCAAGGTATTTATACAATTAGATGTAGGAGAGAAATATGTTTTAGATGCCACATGTCCTGGGTCCCACAGGATGCAAACGTGACTATGCCATACTGTTGTGCAATGCTAGGCTGCAGTGTCACATTGACATGCTATGCTGCAGTGTCACGTTGACATGCTATGCTACAGTGTGATGCTGAACATGAAACCTGCTATGTTGTGACCATACCATTCAAGCTGCATGTGCCAGAATCCAGTGAACTTCCATTTTTGTTACCAAAGAAAAATGCCAACAATGAATGCAAAGTGAAGCCTGTGCTCCAAGACTACATCTTCCCTACTTTGCTAAGTAGGGTCAAGTGTTGGAACAACTTTGGAAATCAACGGGGGTGCAAAACAAAGCAAACTTACTGATTTTGTTTGTTGAAGGGATGCTGGGATGAGAGTGACCATTGCCAACAAGTTTTGGAGCTATCCAAAGATGTCCTAGGGCTTCCACATGAGTGTTATGCTATTTACATTACCCAGTGTATTAGTGTAGTGTAGACAGCCGCATGCTACGTTGTGCTACGGTATGTAGCGTGGCATGGCGTAGCCGCCAGTCTTGAGAGAAATCTTGCCCAAAAGTCAAAAATACCTATTTGAGGCCTAGCTAGGCAAGTAACTTCTATGATTGACAACCTTGTCTTTCATGTTGAGAGGTCCTAGGACCTATGGAGTTCATCCTTGGGAAGATTTTGTGCTTTGTGTCCTTGCTACGCTGTGCTATGCTGCATAGCATAGCAGCCAATGTGACATGAATTCCTATTTGATCTACAATGCTTTGTTAAGAAATTCTTCCTGGGACTTGAGGGGCAAGGTGGGACAAGTAGTCTTGAAGGTCTGAATATGGCCAAGTGAAATTCCTTTGCTAGGACTACTTGCTAGAAGACCATTATTCGTTCTAACATTACTATGTTGTGCTACACTGCATAGCATAGCACCCTGTTTGGCACAAATTTTGACGTACTTTGCAAACATTTTTTGATAGAATGTTAGTCATGTCCTGGCATGGCAGAACAACAAACTTGTTTAACAGTTGAAGCATGAACAATTATGTTTACTTTGTCAGAGCAATCTAAGTAGGAGTGTCACCACAATGACACCCTACTACACTACGTAGAGTAGCACAACGTAGCACTCAAACTGAGATGATTTTTGATGAAACTTGCTACATTTTGCTGCATCATGTTGCTCATTCATTAAGGATGAAGTGGGGTAGATATCACAGTTTGCAAAATGTACCCCATTCATTTCCAAAGTGGATCACACTAATGAATAGTTTCTCATTCATTAGTGTTGCTCATTTCATTTTGTTGCATAGCCTAGTTGTTGGCAATCTGCATCTTTGGTGGCCGATTAGTCTTCTCAAGGCTTGCTACATTGTGCATTGTAGCTTAGCGTAGTAGGTCTCACAGTTAGAAAACTTGCTAAATTATTTAGTCCATCCTAAACACCTTCGACAGCTACTAGCATGGTCATTGGGTAGACTGTCAGCTAGGTCAAGTGTCAATCTGGGCTAGCTAGAGGGTCAAGCAAGCTTGTGAACCTGGGAGATGGAAAATTTGCCAGATTATATGGTCTACCCCTGGTGCCTCTTTCATGCAAGTTAGCTTCATGGCTAGTTGTCATGTTGACTATGCTCTAGAGGGTGGTAGGTAAGCTTGGTAGTAGCTTGGTAGGCATTAGGACTTTCGAGGTACCACATTGTCTACACGGTCTATCATGACATCATGCTTACAGGGACCCTTGCCCAAATTCTAGGACCATTGAATCATGAGGGTCCTAAAATTTATGGTGTTTCATGGTTAGTGTAGTCCCTACCCAAGGCATAATGTAGTCCACTTTTAATTATTAAAAATATCAAAAACTATGAAAATTGGCCCTAGCAAATCCTAAACCCCTACTTTAGGTTTGTGTAACCATGAAAATACACTTTTTAAAAAACATTTTGATACATTTACGCATGACTACACTAAAGGAAGAGGGGGACTACATTGGGCCAATGTAATCCCTACTTGAGTCTAGCATAGTCCACTCAGAATTAAAAAAAGCAATTAAAAACCATGTAAATCAACCTCCTAAAATCCTAAAATGCCACTTGAGATTGTTAGACAATAAATTTTACTTTTTTTCATCATTCTTAACCTTCCTAACTTTGACTATGTTGGAGGGAGATGAGGACTACATTGGACTAGCATAATCCTTGTCTGAGCCCAACCTAGTTCTCCAAAAATTTATAAAACTTGTTAAGAATGATTTGAAATTACTATTGAAAAATCCCTAAAACCTTTTCTAAGCACATTTATTTAAAAAACTTTCATTTTTCACAAGTTTTGGAAACTTTCACCTTGACTAGGTTGGAGGGATGGGAGGACTATGTTGGGCCAATGTAGTGCCTACTAGATCCCAGGGTAGTCCTCTAAAAATTGATTAAAACCCTAAAAAAAATGCATTAAAATTGCTTTTAGTAAACCCTAAAATCCCATTTGAGTTTTTTTAGAACAAAATCCATAATTTTCCATCATTTTTCATCATGTCCACCCTGAGTACATTGGATGGAACTTGGGACTACATTGGGCTGGCATAGTCCTTGCTAGAGCCTAGTGTACTCCCCCAAAATTTGATGAAAACTTGTCAAAAATGACCTTAAACTACTATCAATGAACTCTAAGACCTCATATGGGCATATTTATCAACAAATCCTATAGTTTTTTTATCATTTTAAGCAATATAACTTTAACTATGTTGGGGGAGAATGGGACTACACTGGGCTAGTATAGTTCCTATCTAGGCCCAACATACTCCACAAAAAATTCATTAAAAATTACAAAAATGACCTAAATCCACCATTAATATGCCTTGGGGCCTTGTTAGAAACCTCTATTGACCATGGAATCTCTGATCAACCATTCCAAAGTGGACCACACTAATGAAAAGATGGGACTACACTAGGCTAGTGTAGTCCCAACCCAAGCCTCCATATCATGAACTTCAAACCAAGCCAAAGATAATCGAGAAACCACCATTTTTAACTATAGGACCTTAATGGGACACATTATGACCATAATACCTTGGAATTGAGATAAATTTAATCATTTTTATATTCTTAAACCTTGACTACATTGAGTTGGAATAGGGACTACACTAGGCTAGTGTAGTCCCTTTCAAACCCCAACATAGCCCACATCAAACTATCTAAGGTTGAAAAAAAAAACACCAAATCCACTTCTGATCAAGCCTAGCACACGACTAGAGCCTATCTAGTGATGGAACCCAACTTCTCTCATCATTGTTGAGTCTTTAAATATAACTATGCTAATGATGGGTTGGAACTATGCTAGGCCACTGTAGTCCCTCTCCAAGCCCAGTGTAGTCCACATAAACTTGCTCAAAATTTAAGAAAATAGTTGAAAGTGGACTTATAGGAGTCCTGGGGAAAACTAGAGTTGATTTTGGTAGTAAAACTTAATGGTTCCAATTTTTCCAAATTCACTATGCTAATAAGAGATTACGACTATGTTGGGCTAGTGTAGTCCCAGCTTAGGCCTAGTTTAGTATAGCTAAACCACTTTGAAAAGTATCAAAAATAGCTCAAAACTCATTTTTATTCAACTTAGTTTGTAATAGTTTGCAATAGTTTATATACTATCAAAGTCAATTATAGCTACACTACAGGAAATTAGGACTATGCTAGGCTAGTGTAGTCTATACCTAGCCCAGTGTAGTCCCTCTAAAATTACCTAAAAATTATTCAAAATTGCTCAAAATTAAGTTTTAGGAGTCATGGGGTCCATCGAGGTCGAATTTGGCAGTAAAACTCAATTTTTCAACTTTTCCAACTTGACTATGCTAAAAGAGGTTTGGGACTATGCTGGGCCAACATAGTCCATGCCCAAGCCCAATGTAGTCCACTTAAAGATAATCCAAACTACCAAAAAACTACCCAAATCAACTCCTAGAAAGATCCAAAATCCTATCCGAGCATGCCCAAACTCCGGAACCTTAAAAAATGAGCCTAAATGTATTTTTCTCATCATTTCTCATTCCAAATCCATCAACTATGCTAAGCATGACATGCCCAGTGTAGTCCCATGGTATTTAGTCATGTAAGACCAAGATAGACATGAAAACTAGCAATCTTTGAATCAAAACCCTAGTTAGTAAGAGAAGTGACCCTAAAAAATTATTAGGATGATCAATTGAGCTTTGAAACTTACCAAAATTCATTTTCCATATAAGACTATACTAAGGAAGTTGATGACTATGCTAGGCCAATGTAGTTCTAATGGGGATGAAAAATGTAACAAAGAAGACTGATAGTAAGTAGCTCAGAATGGCCTAAGATTAACCTAGAATGACCAAAACTTTGTCTCGATGGCTTCCAATTACAAATTTTACTCTATCCAAACCTTGGAAATCATACCAACTTAATCATTCCTTATGACTATGTTGGGTTCGTAAGCCTAGCATAGTCACCCATGGAATTAATATTTTCAACCTTCTAAGAAATAAAAATGATGTCAAAACTTGCTAATCTTCAATACCTACCCATTGCACTAGCTGTTTAGACCACAAGAAGCCCAGAAATGACCATACCAAGCCTATGAAACTATCCTTGAATATCAACTATGCTAGACGAAGGTGGGACTATGCTAGGACAATGTAATTACCAGTAGGGCCTAGCGTAGTCACAACAAAAGATGAATCTTGCTTCAAAATAGCCCCAGAATGACCTCCTCATGTGCCCAAATGCTTCCAAAAACTATGTATCCCATACCATGGTTTTCTAAGGCCTAAAACTAGAAAAATCTAATCTTGTTTAACCAATATTAACTAGATTCTATCATATGCAACCTATTTTACTTGATTTGACATTATTTCATGTCCTTTTGACCTATTTTGGACATTGTTTTGCATTATTGATTTTCTTGACCTAGTATGACCTTTGCATGACCTTTTTTTTCTTTATTTACTTTATTATGACCTTATTAGCCTTTGTTTGGCCTTGGATTGGTGTTGGATGATGGAGTTTCCTTCCCTACCACCATTTGACACCATGTAGCCATGGCCTACCAAGGGCTGAAACTGGTAAGACCATGACCTTTATCAACTATTTTAGCTTTATTTCTCATATTACATCTTATGTGAATTTTTTAGATGTTTGTTTGTCCATTTATCTAAACTTATTTTAGCCTTTACTTCATTATGTTTTCCTATTTGGTACCTCTTGATAGCCTCAAATGACCTTATTTGCAATATGTTTGGTATTAGAATAGTATATATTTACAAAATTTTATAACATTTTGGAATTATTTATTCATCTTTATCCAGGTATCACTTAATATGATTTTGGTTGACATGCAAGATTAAAGTATGAGTACCTAGAAGTAGATCAGGTTTCCTCTATGCCTACATAGCCTTCATGGTGATGCTGAATGATGTATTGATCCTAATTGTCTAAATCTTAAGCTTGAGTGTCTTGACAACCACATAGCCTCAATCAAGTAACCTTTAGAGTGGCATGAAAACCATTGATCTAAAGGCTAGTGATATTACTAAAGACTCTCTAGCTAAGGTTCCTATCACAACACATAGAGGTGAGAAGAAAACCTTTAAACTAAGTTCCTCACCAGAACCTCAATAGGCTTAGAACATCACCAAGGTCCTACAAGATAGCATTAAGGTCTTTGCTTGGTCATATGAAGATATGCTAGGTTTAGATCCACATCTAGTTCAACACAACATCGTACTTCATCATAGCATTAAACCAATTAAGAAAAAATGCATAAGATTAGAACTAACCTAGCCTTGGTAGTTTGTGATGAATTTACATAGCTTTACCAAGCTAGTTTTATTAGAGCTGTTGAATATGTAGACTAGGTATCTAACATAGTGGTAGTCCCTAAGAAAAATGGGAGCATCAATATTTGCATCAATTTCCAAGATCTAAATAAGGCAACCATTAAGGATGATTTTTCTTTGCCTAGTATTGATTAACTCATTGATACTATGACTAGATGTGCCTTATTATCCTTTATGGATGGATTTTTGGGATACAAATAGATTAGGATCAACCTAGAGCACTAACTTAGTCCAACCTTCATGACTCCTTGGGGTACCTTTTTCTATACCATAATGTCCTTTGGCCTTAAGAATGCTAGAGCAACCTATTAGAGAGCCATGATATATATCTTTAGTAATTACATGTTAGGTTTTCTTAATGATTATGTAGATGATATAGCTATTAAGTCTAAAGTGGCTAGTAATCATGCTAATGACCTAATGTGCTTAAATTATGCCTTAAGTTTGAACTTGGACTTAATCCTAAGAAGTGTGTCTCTAGTGTCAAAACTAGTAGGATGCTTGGCTTTATAGTATCAAAAGTAGAGATACGTGTCAATGTTGATAAGGTTAAGGCCATCTCCAACATGGCGATTGTAACTAACCTTAAGGAGCTTCAAGGATTGCAAGGTATATTACAATTTGTTCATAGGTTCATCACTAGGCTTATGGATAAATTGCAATCCATGCAACACTTGCTCAAGAAAGGATAGCTCAATGCCAAGAAGCCTTTGAAAACCATAAGCAAGACTTGGCACAACTATCGATAGTCTATCCTTCACAAGAGGGTAAACCATTTTACATCTACATTTTCATCTTTGACATGTCCATTACCTCTTTACTTTGTTAGAAACATGATGATCGAGCAAAAATTCCTATATATTACCTTAGCCATGCATTAGTTTCCCATGAAACCTAATACACCAAGGTAGAGAAGTACTGTCTAGCACTAGTCTTCTCATTAAAAAAGTGGAGACACTACCTCTTTAAGAGCTTGATTAATGTCATTTGCAAAGACAACACACTTAGAGCCATAATGACAAATATTTATGAGAGTATCCATATATCCTGATGGAAAGCCATAACAATAGAGTTTGACCTTCATTATGTCTCTCAAACCTCAACGAAAGGTCAAGACATAGCCATACAACTTACTATTTTACCTATTGATGACCAATCAACTATAGACCCTGAGTTTTCCAATGAGCATGTTAGCACCATCAGCTAAGTGCTTGAGGGTTATGAGGTGATCATGAACTTTTATAGAGCTTCAAATACCCATGGGGCTAATGCTACTACCATCATAACATTCACATTTGGTGAAATATGATTCTTTGCCTATTGTTTTGGGTTTTCATGCACCAACAACATAGCAAAGTATAAGGGTTTCATTAGGGTGATGATGGTAGCATCTAATCTAGATATTAAATGTTTGATGATCAAGGATTTTTTACAACTTGTGGTCAACTAAGTAACCAAGGTTTACAAATGCAAAGATAACCATTTACAACCTTAATAT
Source organism: Gnetum montanum (assembly GCA_015680685.1). Taxonomy (NCBI): domain Eukaryota; kingdom Viridiplantae; phylum Streptophyta; class Gnetopsida; order Gnetales; family Gnetaceae; genus Gnetum; species Gnetum montanum. The sequence goes on from MNCI01024668.1 coordinate 357,492, forward strand.
GACTTATAAAAGGAACTATTTTAACAATTTATAGATGTTGATATCCAACACATACCCTGAAATAAAAATGCTATAGTCGATAGCATTGCAATGCTATTCCATAGTGTAACACTAGATGTGTTTAGTATGTTGTCCATCTTAACTATGGACTATGCTATTCCCATCATGTAGAAAACTAAGGATAACCTTATGGCTATAGTCTATACTATCCCTATAAAGGAGTGGTACAATGATATCAAGTTTTACCTTATGCATGAAGAATCTTCATAAGGCTTGACTACTAATCAAAAGGACACTATACCTAAATGATCAAAATAGTCTGTCATAGTAGGTGATAACACATTATGTCAACGGTTCTATGATGATGTATAGAGCTAAAGCTGAAATAGTTGTAAAGTAGATTCACAAGTGTGTTTGTGAAAGACATATAGGATCTAAGGATATGATCACCAAAATTAGATGGTTTGGTTATTATTGGCCTTATATGGAAAATGACTACGTGCAAAAGGTCAAAACGTTTGATACATGCTAGTAGCATAGCAATCTCATACATGTACCACCAACTAAGTTACACACCACTCATATCACTTGGCCATTTTAACAATGGAGTTTAGATATAATTGAACCTATAATGCCTAAGTCTTCCATAGGGCATAACTTCATCATCACTACAACTAAATACTTTACCAAGTGGGTTGAGGCTATTTCCCTAAGGAAAAAAACATCTAAAAAGGTCTATAGATTCATTTGGATAATATAGTAGCCCATTTTGGTATACCTATGACTATAGTCATAGAAAATGGACTATAGTTTAGCCAAGAAACAAAAAAAATTGTCATGACCTAGTCACTAAGTAGTCTTTATCATCACCTTATTACCCTAAAGCCAATGGAAAAGCTAAAGTAGGAAATAATGCCATCATCAACTTGCTCAAGAAAATGCTAATCAAAAGTAAGTGCAAATTGCATGAGTAGCTTGTCCATGCACTTTGGACCTACAGAACCACATATCATACCATGAAAAGTGTAACCCCATATAGCCTTATTTATGGTTCCAAAGTATTTTTACCCACTTTAATTGTATGTCCAAGTGGCCCTATCTATTTCACCAATGATAAACAAAATAAGGAGCTATAGATCATGGACTTGGACTTGGTGGAAGAGTAGCATGTGCAAACAATTACCCACATCAAGCACTACTAGGAGAGGTAAAAGTGGCAACATAACCATAACCTTGGCAAACACAAAATCAAGGAAGGGGACCTAGCCCTTAAGGCCATATGTGAACATGCGAATAACTTCTTAGCTAACTTGGAAAGGCCTTTGTTGATCACAAAGGCCTATGGTAGTGAGGCCTATCAGATAGCAGATATGGATGGGAATGAGTTGGCCAATCTAGTTAATCATTCCTATCTAAAATCATACTACATGTCATTGACAATAATCAACAAGAGAGATGACCTTCCATGGCCTTCTAGGGCCTTAAAGTGATGACATAGTCTACTTAGACCTTAAACTGGCACCATGGCCTACCATGGCCTTAAACTAGCAACACATGTAATATTGGATAGCTAGATTTGCTGAACTATTCTACATAGCCTTATGTATTTTATTGTAACAACATGATTTCTTTGCTTGGTTTTCTTGTCCTCTTGAAGTTGTGCTTGTAGGATGAAGCCTAGAGTCATTATGGAGGTGCAACTTATCACAATGGCAAGTCATCATGTGATTGTAATGTGTAGGATTTGGTGAGTTTGCCCTATTGCACCAAGAGTGCTTACTCCACACCCTTTCCATTATCATTTCCTTGAGCCCAACCCCATAGCCTAATTATAACATTTCTTACCTTCGATGGCAATGTTGACTCATGTTTGACAATCATGCACTATGGTTGTACGAAATCACTTCTTCATGATTCATCTTTAACTTTATTAAATGTAATACACCTCATTCAATGGAAAACCATGCATTCCATCTAGTGTAAAACACCTCACTCAATGGAAAAACCAAGTCAAATTTGGCTTTGACAAAGAAATCCCATGAAGGTTTCACCCCCACAAAAAAATGGGAAAAGCAAATTATAGAGAAACTAAATGGTCAATGAAGCCTAAAGGACTAATCAATGTCTCCAAACATACAATGGAGGGAGCCTGGTATCCAAAGAAATCTTGGAGAAACCACATTTGTTGAGTAAACCACACTTTAAAGTATAATTGCAAAAGCTTATTGATTAACCAACATGTTAGTTCCATACCATAACCATGATGCATTGTTAGCCTTCATGACCATTTCCCTATGACATAATTATCATTTCATCATCATAACCTTCTCCCATCATCAAAAGCACTGTTGAGGATGGTTTGACACTACTGAATCAAGTGCAGAGAGAGAATGTTAGTGATATACTTATAGTGGTGTCTTGAATTCTTTGTCGATGTTTCTTGGGTTAATTCTCTAGACATCAACAAAGAGGGGCCAATGAAACACCACCAAAATTCATATTGCAAATCCCATTTTCTAGCTTGAGATAAATTTTAATTGTAAATGTGATATATGTGGTCCATGAGCTACAATCTTGCATGCTTCAACTTTTTGGTGTTGAAAAATGCTTCGAAAGTAGTTATTGCCTTACTTCCCAAGTGGAAAAGGTACCTAATGTCTATATATAGGCTTGGGAAGGCTGAAAATGCCTTGGGAATGGCTAAAATTGGCATTTCCATGGGCTTTTGTAGGGGCACATCCCCAACTAGACATAGTAGCTACAATAGTCATAGTAGCTATAGTAGACAGTAGTGCTACACTAGCTAGTATAGTCACCACCAAGACCCAATAAAGCTACAATGTTGGGATTGTTGGAATTTCCATTTTTCCAACAAAAACTAGTGTAGTCATCTCAAATCAACAATGGCCAGTGTAGACAACATTCTCCACTAGGAATGGCACTTTTCAATGGATTCCATCATTTTTGTGGTTTCCAACTTTTTGCGCATTTTTCATCAATTTTACCACTTTTCAACAAGCTTAGCATAGTCAACTAATGCTAGTATAGTAGAAATGATGTCAGCATAGTTACAAAATACCGTTTGCTATTTATAGGAAATGGATGGGTTTTGTGGCCATAGTCCATTCCATACTTACCACAAATGGTGACTACATTAGAAGAACATGATTGTTGCCACCTACAAATTGATCCAATTTTTCAAAATCATGCCAGATTTGAAAATAGTCACACCAACCCTATAAATACCCAATGTTAACACCATTTGCGCATTCCAAGACTTTGTCATTTTCTGCAAAATTTTGGTAGTAATAGCATTTTCCATTTTTCAATCGTTAAAGCCCATTAAAACACTTTTAATCTTGCTTATAATTTTGGTAGTAGAAACTAGTACTACACTAGGCAAAGAGACTCCCACATAGTAGCCATTGCACAAAAAGTGTAATCCCATTTCTATAACCCTATTGCAGAACATGGTGAAAATTGATGGAAAATTGTTGAAAACTAGAGATGGCAAGAAACCAGATTGTGGAGTTGCAGTAGGATGCAGTCTACCTTCTCCAATAGACTTTGAGCTTTCACAAGAAAATTCTTGTGCTTTTGGCATAAAACCTGTACTGCATGAACCTTTATTCTTTATTTTTTATAAAGTTTATTATTCTTTATTTTTTATAAAGTTTATTATTTATGTTGTCCAAGTTTTAGTTTACATTTCTATTTCTATACTTGTTTTCATTTCGGATCTATAATCGTAATACTATTTAAATTTCCATTTTAAAAACTATTTACGTCCTCATTTGGCCATTTTTGTTTACGTTTATGTTTTCATTTTCATTTTCATTTTTTATTTCAACCACAATTATGTGTATTTTTTCACAACGATTTTTTTTTACATTCTGTAAGTCCCTAGGTGATTGACAAGATGATCTAGGACACCTTGAGTTCCATTTTTTGAAGGCCCTTGGAATTTGGAGTTAAAGTTGTTCCAACGCTTGGACCTTTTGGTTTTCTTTGATTCTAGCAATCAAGATTTCTAGCACCAACAATGGGTTACTATTATATTTATTTTTGATATTGTTATGGCTACATGGTTGTTGTAGTTTTATTGGCTATCATGATTAGAGACCATATATTATTTACTAATTGTTACACAATGTAACTATGGCTATTGTTATAGTGTCTAATTTTGTTTAAGGTTATGTTATTATATATTTGTTTCAATTATGCACTACTCTTGGCTACAATTTTTAGTTTTTAGTTTTTATATTTTTTATTTTTCTACATTTTATGTTTTTACACAATCATAAAAAATAAATGTAAGCTATGAGTTGATACAAAAGTGAAAAACCAAGGCTACAAAATAAAAATAGGAAATAAAATATGATGTAATAAAATGAAATTATACAAAATGATGTAAATATGCAAGTAAAAATTGTAAATAATGTTATTAAGTAAACCAGCCACAATATATGTACAAGAAGAAGAAAATTTGACCACATTAATTACGTAATTATTTTCTAATCTTTGATAGATTAGGAAATTGATAAGAGCTTTATTATATAATTTTGTACTCTATGTTTCCTTCACTAATGATACAAGATGGGAATTTATTTCAAGGTTCATTCATGGCTTCGATGTTATTGGCTTTGGCTTTATTGGCTTCGTTATGGTTGCTAGTTTTGTTATTAGCCACTAGAGTTTCCTCTTGGAATTCCACCTTGGATCCTTTTTTTATGTTAACATTATTAACTAACAAGTATATTGTGCTATCTCCATGGGTTATGATTTCACCTCCCTCATAACGTAGATGAATCTCTTGGTGAATCAAGGAAGATAACACTCCCATCTTAACAAACCATGGCCATCTTATTATTAAGTTGAAATATAGTGTCTCTTCAACAACTAGGAAGTCAATGGATGTGAGAAATTATTTCCTAACCATAAAGTCTAAGAAAATTGACCCTATCATAGCTACCCTTGATCCATTAAAGGACTTAACTACAAAAGTGAAGGTATCTTGAATGTTCTTAACCAAGCCTAAACATGCAATAATGGGTAGAGGGATTATGTTTATAGGTGCTCCATTATCAACATGTACATGATGCATCTTATACTAGCAAAATTGAATGGTAATAAAAGGAGGAACATTTAGTACTTTACCACTCTATGGATTGGTCTTTACTTCACTATCACAAAATGTTAAAGTGATTTATTTAGTTTTTCCTTAAGTGAATATGGCATGAATATGGAGCAGATAGACTTCTTGGTGGTAGGCATATCCTCACTTACAAGAATTGAAGTTAACATTTTGACTAAATCTTTGTGATGAGCAGACAAGATCATGATCAAGTCATAGAGGATCAAGGAGTATTCTTTTATTTCAATGAGAGCTTGACTCGCACCATGGTAGTGAGGAAGTCTTTATCATTGGTGGATGATTTTTATTTTTTTTGGCCTTGATTTCTTCCATTTTTCCTAGGATCTTGAACATATGTTTTAACATGGGTTGTTTTGACCCCTTGCATTTCTCTTGTTTGTGGTTTTCTTTAGATTGGCTAGTTGACGTAGTTTAAGTGGTAGGGTTTATAGATACAATTGAGAATGGGATAGGTTTTAGGGAACCTACTTCTTTCTAGACTTTATGTTGATTACTCTCCTTGGCCTTAGGCGTAGAAGCTAATATTTTCAACGACTTAGTGGAGACTTATTATTGTTTGATTATGAAGATGTTGATGTCTTGGCCACTATAGGAGGATACTGGTCAACAAGAGATATAGGTTTATTAATGGAAGGAGTAGACACTTTCATGATGAAAGGCTCTTTAAGAGGTATAGATGGTGGAACCTTTAAAATGAATGAAGTTCTTAAACTTGTAAAAGTTGAAGCCTAATTATTATAAGAAGGTACCCTAACTACAAATGCCTCCCTAGTAGGGCTTTTTATGAATAGTAAATGTGGTGATAGTGTAGAGATCATTGCTAGCATTCAAGGAATCCTCATATACATGCATTGGCTGGTTTTGCAACTTGACAAGGTTGGATACATCTAGGAACAATTGTCTATCTATCATCTTCTAAAGATCATATTTTAAGGCCAAGAAAAAATTAGTATCATGGTGAGGAAGTTGATGATAATGGTAAAAATCACTCTAGTTTGAAGTACTTTGATAACTGTGGATTATCTTTTGTAGCTATAGTTGGATCTCTAGCATTCTCACATAGATAATCATATCACTTGCAAGTATTCTTAGATAGTTAAGTGTTGGATACAACTAATCTTAAGTAATTGAGTGAGTATCTTAGATGATTTCCTGAGCAATTTCATATACTTTGACTAATTCTTACACTTAATTTTGGTATAGGTGGGTTTGATGAACTACAAGGGCCTGAGGTTAGTGGTTGGGTAGGAATGGTGGAAACTTTAGGTTGGAAACTTTTTCATTATTTGCTAAAGTAGCTACAAATACATGCATTTTTTGCCCTTATCCCTATCCTTCTTGGTTTGCTGAACCTTATAAGCTCTGTAGGCTAGGTCATTACCATCTTATACTACATCTTCTATGTTTTTGATCCATGAAAAGGCTTGACTATGTGACTAGGGATCCAAGTAATAAAATTTTGACTTAATGAAGTTATTAACTACTCCCTTGAAGATAGAAAATAGGTTTGTTTCAAGGATGGGTTTAGGAATTTCATTAAAGATTACATTCTATCTTTGAATGAACTTTTGAACATGTTCAAGGGGCTTGTGTCTCACCTTCATTAATAGGTATTAGGCAGAAAATTTTACTTGAAATACTTGACAAAATAGATTATTGATTCATCAAGGAAAGAAGTAGGACCTCTAGGTAAGATTCGGTACAATTCTAAAGCCTTTCCTATTAAGGACATAGGAAAACCTCATAGGACTATGTGTGGCTAGGCTTGTAACAAGAGACAGTCAAAGTTGAAGATGATAATATGTGTATTGGAGTTACCCTCATCATTGTATTTAGTAAAATGAAGGATGGGAATGCCTAAAGGTAAAGTGATTTGAGGGAAAATAAGATTTGTGAGATCATCTTAGTGAAATTCCAAGACTTTTATCATTTGGGTCATACTAGCTTTAAGCTTTCACAAATTTTTAGTAAGGTTCTGGATCATTTAAAAGGCTTGATCCAGGCCTTGTGGGATTCTTATGGGTTGTACTATGGGCTAGACTAATAGGTAGACATATGGTTGAATGATTTGGGATCATGAAACAGGCAATGATATGGACTGGAAAGTCAATGTGACTACCATGGTAGGGGGATTGAACATGGAGAATGATGTTTAAATTGGCACATGGGAAACAAATGAAATATTAGAAATAAACGAGTTACAAGAAACATGTGGAACCTAAGGCCCAAAAATGGAAGCAACTAAAATTATAGCATAGAAGAGGTTACTAGTTGAGGTTGAGGCTTTGTGACAAAAGGGGTTGAGGTGAAAAAGGAGGTAAACAAAGAAGTAGGTTATGATACTTGGTTTGTGGATTTTATGGGGGGCACTTGGTTTATTACTAAGATAGGTGGTACAAATTTGAACATGGTTACTTATTGGATAGAGAACTGTAAAAGGTCCCCTATGTGTGTATCTTTCTCCTAATAAGTCTTGAACTCATCTTGCTCTTCTTCATCTTGCTCTAGGCTAGCTTCCTCACTTCAACCTCAACTTCAGCCTCTATGAGTTATGCTAGCATGTGTGCATAAGGTCACATTAGCTTAGTATGATAATAGGGGGAAGAAATGCACTTCTTTTTATTCCTTTCAAACTGGTTCTTGGAGTCTAGTTCTTTGCAAGGGATATACAATCTAGCTTGTATCTTCACATAAATGAAATTATAATAATCCTCATTTATGCTCACATATAGGAGATTTTGGTAAACATGGATAAAGTTTTGATTATGCTCAACAATATTTGGATCTTTGGGGTCGTAGATGCCAATGGAGTTCTTATTTAAGGTCATGTCAACACTGTCCTTAGGTAATACATTAGATACAAAAAGCATAAAATAGCATAGATTCGAGGTATTGATAGATGTAGCATAGGTTTCAATGGCTAAAATAAAGAAGTAGATGTTGTGTAAATATTGTAAGTGTGTAAATGTGGAATAGTATGTAGTGTAGATACTATTATATCATAAAAAATGCAACAATGTAAATGAAACTAAAATTGTAAATGAAATTGTCACAATTCAAAAACTACAATAGCATAAAGGAAACTAGAACAATAAATAATACTATCACAATGCAAAAATTATAATAGTATAAATGAAAATGGAACTATAAATGTAATTGTAAATGCAAAGATAAGGGAATAAAATACATAATTATGAATATAATAATAATTTTTATAATTGTAAAAATCATTAACTAGATACAACATATTTAACCTAGCGTACTTGAGGCAGCACTAGCAAAAAGGGGAAAATGAAGTAGTGTATTTATCCTAGTGTATTTGAGGTACTACTAGGGACAAAGGAAAAAATGGAGTAAATTTTGAGGATTAGGAAGATCTAAGAGTAGTGTGTTTGTGAGGTTTCATTGCACTAGAGATTTTTGTGACTAAGACAAAAACACTATTGTGGAAAAACTAAGAAAATTACTTTGAGGATTAAAGATACCAGTGTTGTAGAAAATTTAAAATAATCCCTATTTACTAAATATGTTGGTGTGAAAAGACTAAAATAGGCAAAAAATATCTACAACAAAGTTTGGGAAAAGAAATTAGGCCAAGGCCCTCCTTCTAACAGTAAAAAATTATACCAATAGAAAAAATCAATGCTAGAAATCAAAAGAATCCATGTGAAACACTTTTACCGTAAGATTCATGTGCCTCAAAAATGATCTAAGCTACCTTAGGTAGTATGGTTAATCACCTAATGACTTGTGAGTCTATTACAAAGTGAATCATTGAAAAATGAGCAAAAACATGCAAGAAAACAAGGGTATGATTGAACCAACACTAGATTTGTAAAAATTAAGAGATCAAGAGATTATAAGAAAAATAAAAGTTAAAGATGTTACTGAAACAATTGAAACTTTATATTAAATTGTTGAAAAAATATGATGAAATATAGGTTTAGAGAGGTACAAATCAAGGGTTTTATAGCTTAAGAATACAAAATATTTAGATATCTCTTTGAATTTATCATTTGGGATTTTGTGCATAGGTACATAGAATGTGTTTTGCAAGTTAACCTACACTTCTGAACTAATTGAAATGCTCTCGAATATTGATTGCAACAAGTTCTACATGCTTTCAATGATCTTCTTATCAAAAATGATCTTCACATGCCAAGAAAAAGGATTAAAAATGATGTTAATTCTTACTTTAATAGATCACAATTTGTTGTTTCTCTATTGATTAGGCTTTAAGAAGATTCTTGGGTAGTTACATAGCGTTTTTGATAATTTTTAGGGCCCAAAACTATAACATTTTTATCACCAGCATTTTTGAGTAATTTCATTTGAAATCCCAACATTTGCAACATTTTGGGGCTTAATTATGCTACTATAGTATAATTCATGATTTTTTTCATGTTCTATACCATGAATTAAAATTTACAAAGTGAAAATGCACCTATATTTTGACATAAGAAAGCTACAATGTGAATTTTTGAAGGGAAATTGATGCATTTATTTTTTCTCTCAAATCTAATTAAAATTACATGACAAATTTTGGTTACAATTCTTCTTTATTTGTAGTGTGAATTTTATTTAAGGTGTTTCAATAGTGACTTGCTGATCTAATTATGTTCTTGGCCTACATGTTGTCAACATGACTAAGTTATTATAGTGTAGATTTGTTAACTTCATATAATCTATTAAATTATTGATCTATAGGTCTTTTTTATTTAGCTCTACTTGTGGATAGGGTCAACTTTATCTAGGATGGATTGCCAATCAGGTTTTTGTTATGTGAAGGAACTAATCCTTGCATTGGCCATTTTGATATCTTTCTAAATGATTTGCATGTACATGTTCACTTGATCTTTGTAATGCTCCTTAAGCCTTTCATTTTTCTTAGCCTCATTCCACCATGTGCTAATTTCAATAGAAAATTTTCATATTACCATGTATACTTCTTTCATTTACAGGATTCTATTTTCAAGAGCTAATTGTTTTATGTCAAGGTTGAATCTAGAAAATTTCTCTATTAGGTGATATATACTTTCATCAAGTGTGTTTTTGTGCTTTCCAGTTTCTATCAATCTCAAATTTTCTACAACAATCCTTTTATCTTCTTCTTCTAATTGCAGTGATAGCCTTAGCATGGACATATGTATGAGCTTCTGCTACTAAAGGATTTCACACTACTTTTTCTTTCTCCATATTCATATGTTTTTGCTTAACTATTAGCTAATAAATTTATTCATTTCTAAATTTTACTAGTTATTCTAAGGTAATGTGTTATGTAGGATCTTGCCTTTTAGCTCTCAATGTAGCTAATTATTCTTGTAGCCTCTACACTTCATTTTTTGCATGTTGCATTCTTGTTTTTGCCATGACTAGCTTACCTTTTGTGGATATTAGTTCTAACTATACTGTAGTGATATCACTAGGGATATCAAAATGATTCTACATAACCTATCCTATATGTAGTAGTTTATCCAATGCATCTTCATGTTCTATAGGGGACATGATTTCTATTTCTAAGGTTCTAACTAAAGTATGTACATCATTGGCTCAAGAAATATCTATTGGTAGCACAATGGGAACATTGAATGACTTCTTAATGTGTCCTATTATTACTTCTACTACTCTTGTTGCATCTTGGTATTGCATCACTGCTACAATGGCTCCTTCTCTAGTTTCTATCATAGCTAGAATGATGTAGCATTTCAAAAAATCTGTTATGCCTAATCATCATCTGATCTTTCCTACAAAGATATTTTTACATTAGTAGGTCTACTTAGATTATTCATCCCTTTATATGTATGTGAGTCTTTCCTACTATTCCAACTAATTATTTTAGCAATTTTCTACATCAGCTAATTATTTTAACAATCTACTACAACTAACTCATAAAAGATCTATAGTCTAGTTATGTTGGTGAATCACTTGGGTTAATCCACTAGGTCCTACTTTTTCTATTCCTATGGTTGGAATATCTATTGGTATTGTTAACCCAACTGTAGCCTCAGTGCATGTTGGTTTTTCTACTTGGTCCTTCTTAGGTGGTATTGGCTTGGAGATTTCTTCATATGAAGCATTTTGGGCTTTCCAGAGAACATCATTTGTATAGTTCAAAATTCTAGCTTGTCTACATAACCTTTTGATAAGATAAGGGAATGGAAAATTGGGATTCTCTCTCTTCTTTTCTTTAAATATTATCTATATTTTTAGAAATAGCAGATGTGATATATTAGCTTGAAATTTCTCCATTTTGATAGCACTTCCTCTAGTAGCATAAGTGGAAATTCTATTAAGCATCTTGGTTGAAACGATATGATATGTTCCAATTTAAAGTAAATCTTCTCTATAGTGGATAATCCATTATATTCCTTTTTTTTATTGTTTCATATGCCCTCTACAACTATAAATTTCTTACATCTATGTTAGATCATGTGAATATTTGAGTAATGTTATCTCTGAAATTTAGTATGTTTGGTATCCTTCTTATTACTTCAACTTAACATGACACTATCACTCCCTCAATCTTTACAATTGTATTGTCATATTTATCCTAACAAAATTTATGAACTTTCCTAAAATACCATTTATCATTTCTTGAAGTGATTGGCCAAAGTGGTGAGGCTTAGAGATGTTCATAGGCCTCTACATGTGCAAACTCATGAATGGCTGGAAATTAAGTTCTACTATCATGGTGGATATGATAGAATTCTCTTGGATGACCTATAAACACTCATTGGAGAGTGTGAGATGGTGTCCTTATTCTAGAGCTAGTTGTGCATTAGCTTCCACCTATGTAGATTTCCTTTTTTAGATGTAGGTTGATGGATGGAATATGATTATGCTCCTTAATCCATAGGAAAATTCTATTTTGCACATCATCCTAATTCATTTATTCTAAGCCTCTTTTCCTTTAGTTGTGATGGTCCTCTAACTTCAAGCATTCTTTTAGTGGCATCTGTAATAATAATATTTTAAGATTACCCATTAATTCTAAAAGAATTCCTAATGGTTCATAACCCTTCATCAAATTTTAGGTTTTAATAAAAAGTATTATATATAATTAATTTTACTTTTGATTTGGATTGCAGAGTTTGGAAATTTTGTTAACTTAGAAAAATCTCTTATTTAGGAAAAAAATTAATTAAACAATTAAACAATTGATTTAAAATAATTTTTAGCTTGATGATCTATCACTATCTTTGATTTATTTTTTAAAATGTGTTCAAATGGATAATTACAAGGAAATATTAAGTTTGTTATCTTATATTAGATTAGAATGTGATTATTTCTTATGGTTCTTATCCTTAATTTACCTTTTAGGCATTAGAAAAAGTTTTCATATTTTGCAAAAACTACATGCAAAGCTCTCTGCCATGACTGAGATGATCACTTCCTAAGTGAAAGAATTCAAGAATGGCTTAAATTGACTGTGTGATGAGGAAGATATGAAGCTCTAGATGTACTCTAATAAAAAAAACACCATGAACTCCCCTTTTATGAAATTATAGAAATGAAAAATTTTCTAACAATAAACACATATATATAGATTTTTATATAGTTGATATCATAGATGTAACATCATTGGTGCAATATTGCATGCCCTACGATACTATATCTACAATACACTTTAGAAAATTTTTAGAGTTTTGTAAAATTTAATGAAAATAATTAATGGAATGGGTAGTTTGGAAGGTATTAAGATAATCCAAAGGGTTCCTAATCATAGGTGATGCTTAGAATGTAATATTTTAGTGTCAAAATTTTGTTAAAGAAGGAGTTTAAGCAAGGTAATTCAACTAAGGTTTAAGAGATGATGTGGCTAAAAGTTATTGTATTTATGAATATGTATGATGATGTAGGGAAATAATAATTATTGCTAAAGTATACAAGAGGTATAATATGATGTAAAGTTAGTTGTTAAGTATGAGACATAAGAAATATACAAGTGGACTCTCCCTAAAGTAGGCTCTTGCCCATAATGCCCTTGTGTAACTAAAACTACAAGTATCTATGGGCACTTAAAGAGTTGAATGTAAATCATACTTATCTCCCAAAAAACACATGTTAATATTTCCCTAATAAGAAAATAAAATTATATTATATGAAACCATTGAAATTATAATTAGATATAATAGTAAGATGGAATAGTGATAGTAAGGATTGTAGAGAATGAGATGTGAGGTGTATTACCATAAGCATAATGAATTCTATATGTAATGCATGGTTAAAGTGATCATTAGCCTATCTACCCAAGATTTCAATCAAGTTTATATCACTTACTGGTGGCATTTTATTATTTCATATCAAAACTAAAAGTCATAAGACTATCAAAACTGTTGGAAATATTATTACTTGGCAATGATGAAAAAGAAAATAATTTATCAACTATGTAGTTTATTTTGAAGGAGACTTGGCCATTAGATAGAGGAGTGCCTCTGGGCATGGGTAACATGTCATTTTAGTCCCATAACCAATGTGAGTCCAAGAAATATTAAGTTATCTACCTTTAGGAATGGTTAACATGTCTTTCTAGTGGAACCCATAGAAATTGTTATTACAGGTATTTATTATCTTATTACTATGTTAACCATACTAAAGGACTACCTTCAAGCATTGGTAACATGTCTTTCTAGTGAAATGGTAGGGTGGCACTTATTTTAGAACATGCTTCCATTTTTCATTAGAACTTAAGTAAATAATACAACTTAAGAGTGTAATAAGAATTATAATAGTAGCTTTAGAGAATCCACAAATCCCCTTAATATCACACCCTTTTCATTTCCTCTTGGTTCTTTACCTTTTCATCCATGCATAATGATCATAAGTTTATTTTATTTTTATTATGATGAGATTGTCAATATGTCCATGGTAAGAGCATTTTATTATTGGAAATCAATGTATGGATGATGTGGTCTCACTATATATATACAATTAGTCATTCGATGATTTAATAACATAGGATAAAATTCCTATTTTTTCAACAACATCTTGCTTATTTCTTGATACTTCATTAGAAAAATCAACAAAAATATATACATCAAAAATAGTAAAATTAGTAAAAATATAAAAGGAATGAAAGATGCATAATAATAGAAAAATGTATAAAAAATTGGAAAAATAAAAATGAAGAAATGATAAGAAATGTGAAAAATATGAAAGAATAAAACAAATATTAAAGAATATAGAGATACCAAAAATGAAGAAAAGTATGACAAAAATTGTAAACCTAAAAATTATAAAACAAAAAATTTTAAAATGTACTTATCAATTTTTGATTAAAGATAGGATACCTTCCTCACAATTGAACTCATGAGTGAGCGTTCAAAAAATGGACCACGTATCCTAAGGATTATACACTTGATGTTTCTTGTTTATTATCCTTAGTGATTTATATTTTCATTTATTATCCCATGTAAGATTGATGATAATAAAGTTTTGTTCATTTGAAGATACATATCTTGTTGGAAAAGATGGTATTTCCATTTTAGAAGGTCCAAATATGTTTTCTTATTTATTCTTAATTTTAGGTTTTGAGTCTTCATGTTTACTACTTCTTGTTGGTGTATGATCATGGTTTAGGATATCCTTTTATAAGTTTCCAATTTGGGTCATTTTCTTAGTGTAGGAGTTGATAAGTGGGTTGGATGTTTCCATGAATGTTTTGAATAGTTTCATACTATTATTTATTAACCATGGGTATCTTTTATTTAGTGGTGATTATTTCTTTTTTCATACACACTTTTTTTTAGATTTGTTATGGGTTGGTGTAAGGATCATGTTAACATTCTTAACTTTAAGTCCACAATTACATCCTTCTTCATCATAAGTAATGCATGGAATCATTTACATTTTTATGGCTCCTTGCTCACCTTCCTTGAAAATTTTCAAGGACAAGTCTTTCATTCCTAGCCTAACATCAATTGCACTAAGTCATGCTCTCCCTATAACAATAGGAAAGTCCTTCATATCATTTATTGCATCAATCACAAGAAAATCTATTGGATAAGACCATCCACTTATTGTAGTCATTACATCTTCTATCTATTCCAAAGTAATGATGATTGATTGGTTTGTTAGCTTTGGTCTTAAATTGCATTTCTTTAATGATGCTAGGGTACATGCCTTATATGTTTCTTGAGATATCAAATTGACTATAGAACATGAGTCTAGTAAATCTTTGCACATTAATTTTTAGAAAGTTGTAAATAAATCTAAGGAATTTTATGATCAATTTGATACTATATTAGTTAACATGTGTGACATCCCCATTCCCAAATGGTGTTGTTGCATAATAATCATGATGTATTTTCATAACAAGTGTTATCATTATTATAACAAAACCTAAAATGACATGTTGTAAATGAGACCTAAAAGGATGCATTATAATAAGGACGGGTCTCTTGAGATAACCTTTGGAGGTTTGGCCTAAGGCATTTATACTTGGGCTCAGAGGTCATGCTAGCATGGAGTGGCAGAGCTGGTATAGGTAAGTCATAGGAGTCAAGTAAAGTAGGACAAAAAGAGGACTAGCCATCCCTTCCATCTAGTTATAGGCCTAACCATGGTGGTAGTGCTGAATTACCTCTAAGGGATAGATGCCAAAGAAAGAAAACCCCAAGTAACACCCTCATTGCAATATTCTATATCAATAAATCATTCTTTTTCTTTCTCTTTCTACATTTTTCTTGTTATTTTCTTTACGCATAATGTCAAATGTTATATATATTTGACATTTTCTATATTGTTTTCTTACACATTATGTCTAATATAACATATATTTGATGTTTTCCATGACATCTATGCATGGGATGTCACAATTGGTATTGGAGCAAACCATAACCCAAGGGCCATTCAAAACCATGGGCTAACTACAACTTGATGATGAACCATGAATCCACAACATAAGAAAAGTCATTGATCATCTCCAAATGTACAAGATGTAAGCTAGAATAGACCATTCAATTAATTTCATGAATAATGGATAGCATCTACAAAATACATAGAGCCCACCAACCAAAAAAATTCTTTCACAGATATCATTGATTGAAGATTTTATTATGCCCCATCAAGATTTATCAATTGTAGGAGAAGTTGGTAAGACAAGAATACACTAATCCAAGTAACTCTTACCCATCTTAATGCTATAAATACTAATTGATTAATATCATTATTAAGTTTCTCCCAAAAAGTTAGTAATCATGACCTTAAAAGATAATTTATAAGTCATCATGTCTTCCATATATCAACTTGATAATATCATTTTGATATAATAAGATACTTTTGATTTTTAAAAATATTTAAAAATTTAACTTTGTTTTTGAACCTTAATACTATGTTCAATGCATAGTACTTGTCAAGATGATTCCAAAAGTATAAATTTCATCTTGATCAGAATTATGTTTTGAAAGAAAGTGATGTTTAAAGATTTTCATTTTACATGCATTAAATAATATTAAATTATTAAATTATTATTATTAAAAATTTTGAGAAGAAGGTCATGGGTTTGAACCTAGGCCCTTTCCCCTAGTTTTATTTAATAGCAACAACAACAAGGCTTGTGGTGGCTTGTGACTATCATTTTCCTCTATGGGCCACCACTATTGCCCACCTTCATGTGCCACTATCACTCACCATGTAACCAAGCCCTTTGTCATGGATTCCCTACTAGACCTACTAGTAAAGGTAAACATGAAGTTCAACACCAAGGCCATGGGTGCTAAAGCACTTAGTATCCAGCACCAACACTCCCATGTTGTCATAGCTAAGGTCCCCCATGTTGTCTACTAGCATCGTTTGCAATAGTTGAAATGTCACATACACCATGTGTGGGTGTTGGATAGCATGGTGGTAGCCTCCAAACAAAGGAGATGTAGCCTACACATGCTAGTGTGGTCCCTTGTAAAAATTTTCTTCTTTGCCACTATTTTTTCCTATGCATTGCCTACTTGCTCCTCATCACTCACCTGCTATCATCCTCCATGATATCATCCATCCTCTACCATGCCACCTTCTATGTTTTTTTTCTCTATTGCATCATCCACCCTAAATGCACCCTTGGTTGCCTACTAGCACTATAGATCACCACTACCTCCAACGATCCATGGACACTAATAGCACTGTAGGTCATTGCCACCTCCAGCACTTTGCAAACATCAATAGTGTTGTAGAGCATCGTCATCTCTAGCACTCCATAGATAGCATCAGCACCATAGATCACTACCATCTCTAGCACTTCGTGAGCACCAATGGAGCCATTGATCACCATTACCTCTAGCACTCTACGAGTGCTGACAGAGCTACCAATCATCACCACCTCTGGTACTCTATAAGAATCGATGGAGGCATTGATTACTACCACCTTCTATGTCCTTTGGCACCAAAAAACCCTCACTAAAAACATGTGTATAGGCATCATCTAGGATGCACAACCCTTGGACAAACCATGCTAGTCTTACTAAGGGCCATGCAGGGCCTAGGAAATGCTACACAAGTTCTTAGGAGGGCCATGAAAGCCTTAAGGAAGGGTGCGTGAGCCCTAGGAAGGGTTGCATATGCCTAAGTTGCATAGCTAGGACATGCTACATAGCATTGTTGGCCCTTCCCCCTAGTAGCCTTCATGCTTGCCAGCATTGATCCTCACCACCACTACCATGTTGTCTTCATGCATGTTCACTAATTTGCCTACTGCTACCTTCACATGCATCCACTACCTCATTGTTGTTCCTATCTGACAATTACCCCTGCCTTTGATGACAAAGGAGTTTTTTTGTCAAATAATAGAAAATTTGAAATTTTCTAGCAACTGACAAAAACATTCAAAATTCTTGTCATCTAACTAAAAATTCAAAGTTTTCATCTTTAAATGGTTAGTTTAAAATTAAAAAAAAATGTGAAAATGACTTTCAAAAAATTAAATCAAGCACCTTCGTAGCATGTGAGATAAGAATTCCATAATTAAGAACACTCGTACTAGAGTAGTACTAGGATGGGTGGCCTCTTGAGAAGTCTTGATTTTTTGCACCAAAAGGTTTTGAAGTCTAGAAGCCATAAATTTTGATTTTGAAAGCTTTTTTTTTTTAAAAAAAAATGATGAGCCATTTTCCTTATAGATTTCAATCTTTTAGACATAATGATGAAGTTAGATCCACCCCATGGAACTCCAAAAATTATTTTTCATCCCTTGCTTGATATAGTGCCTTAAGACCCTTAAAAGCTTAATTTTAGCTTAACTTAAGCATACGATATCCTTTTTCAACATATGAATAGTCATTTACAACATATTTCACCTTTTTGAACTTAATGGTAAGGTTAGATTTATCATTCAAGTACCCAATAATTCAATGATATCATGAACTGTGCCTTAAAATTTGATAACGTAAGGATAACTATTCATGCCTAACAATTCAATTGTTGGGACTAATGAATTTAATCTTTTGGGGTCTTAAGATTCAGTGTTTAATTTTTTCTTTTAGTTTTAAGATCTCTATGGTATGTCATTAGTTACATTATCAGAGTTAGTGTCTTAAATAGAGGTAGAAAGGCCATTAAGAAATTAGATGATATAATTATACATTCCTAAAATTAGATAGCTAAGTATTACTAAAATTAGATGGTGTACTTAAATATTACCAAAATTAGTTGAAGAATCAATTGATGAAATAGAACGATCTTCAACAATCAAGAAGTCATATATTAATCCATGTTACAATCAAATCATGCAACAGAACAACATAGAGATTCATAATATTTTTTTCGATAAGGTGTATGATACCCATGAAGAGAAATGATCCAAAAGAGAACCCAAAAATTAGAATCAACACACATTTAATTGCCAAATCAATATGTCTAGATGTTAGACTATGTCAAGGAGCATACTTGATTAAGCAAACAAAAGAAAGTTTGAAGAATAAGTTATTCCTAAGTTAGATTGATCCAATTTGATTTATTTTTGTGAAGAATTCAATGCAAAAGTTGGAAGTAGTTTCCATAAATTCTTGAAATATGGATATGTAAATGAATCCTTGGAAAATGAACTTAATTTGAAGAAGAAATTTCCATCAATTCAACATGCAATTCCATTGGCTAGTGCATATTCTACTTACTTTGAATCTTCAAGAGATAAATCAAATTCCATAATTCAAGAACATATGATGTTGATGGATAGTACTCATTAAGAACCACAGTTTACCAATTTCTCTACTATGATTAACGATTATGGGTCAACAATACTCTTCATTGAGACTATAGATTATATTTGGTACGATGTTTGATTCTTCCAAGTTACCAAGTTACTAAAGTTAATCTCTAAGGAAGAAGTGTAGAAGAATCAAGATCAAGCCTTGCCATCTCAAACAAGACCATTCAATCATATACCACTTATGAAAAAAATTGTAATTAATTTTATCAATTTATAAGAATAAGCAAGAAACAACTTCAATTTCAAAAGGAGAAATCAAATTATTGAAGCACAGGATCATAACAGAAGAATTGAATTTGAAAAAAAAAAAAAAGATAGTGAACATGGACTCATTCAAGAATCAACAAAGACTAAGGGGGGTATATTATCATGTCCCTATTGCCAAATGTTGCTACTACATAATGAAGATGGTGTCTCTTCATAACAAGTATTATTGTTATCATAACAAAACTTGAAAGGGCATGTTGTAATTAAGACCTCAAAGGGTGCATTGTAATAGTGGATTTGTCTATTGAGGTAACCTTTGGGGATTTGACCTAAGGCATTTATACCTAGGCTTAGAGGTTGTGCCAACATGGAGTGGTAGATCTGGTATAGGCAAGTCATAGGAGATGGGTGAAGTGGAATAAGAAGAAGATTCACCATCCCTTCTAGCTAATTATAGGCCTAATTGTGTGGTAGTGTTGGATTGTCTCTAAGGGATAGGTGCTAAAAGAAGAAAACCCCAAGGAACACTCTTAGAGCATGATCCAAATACACTATTCCATATTAATAAAAAATTATTTTTCTCTCTCTCTTTTTGCATTTTTTCTATTATTTCCTTTAAGCATAATGTTGAATGTTACATATATTTGATGTTTGGTATATTTTCTTCTTATGAATAATGTCTAATATAACATATATTTGATGTTTGTCATGAAATCTAGGGATGGGATATCACAACATGATAATTATAAGCTTTTGGTTTGGATATTATGGAAGCATGATGGTTGTAGGAGGATCTATCATAGAAGGAACATGGTTGGATGCAGTTCCTACTTTACTAGTCTTTGATTTTTGTAGAGAAAGGATGTTTTCTAGATTTGCATTTAGTTTTGTTGGTATGATCTTCTCTCTATATACTAACTACCCTAGTAATAATTTTATACTAAGGTTTTTCTAATAGTTCTCTTTGCATTATAGGTTGTAGTACTAGTGCTAAATTATTAGGAACTTGATAAGATGAACAACTTGCTAGTTGAGACATGTAAGGTTATGACTCCATGCATGGGGTTGTAGGTCTATGGTACTTAGTTGGATAGTAAGGTGAAGAAACATGACCAAAAGTACTTTCTAGGGATATAGGATGCTAGACATAGTAGTCATAAAGATCTGGTTGTACATATGAATACTGTTACCTTGGTGATGACATCCTTCATGACTATGGTTATTGCCACTTCTACTAGTATTTCTCCTATATTTGAGGATAGGCCTTGCATGACTAGTATGGTTATTGATAGTGTTACCTATAATTACCTTATGGGTAAGATAATTTCCTAAGCATTTTCTTTTAGACAAACTTTAGATTAAGTATATATGTCCTAGACTCTTGTAAGTGAGCCATAACAAGATAACATCCCTTAGTATATTCATATTTTCATAGTTTGCAACCATTATCATACTTATAATTAAGTTCATAACTTCCTCTATTTCATCAAATATTTATTTATTTTTATAATTCTTACATTCATTATCCTTTTTCTTCTTCCTTTCCTTATTTCTATTAAAGACTTCTTTGGTCTTCTCTTATACTATCTTTAGTACTATTGCAAATTTTTCATCTATAGAGTTCCAAATTTTCTCTACCTTTGTTGTAATGTCATTGACTAATTTCTAAATATGTAGAATCTTTTGCTGAATCACATCTTCTAATGTTTCTTCTAGTTTTGTTATACATATCCTCATATCTCTTTTATTGATAACTAGATCTTTATTATACTCTTTAGTAGATTCACCTTTCTATAGCTTCCTTCATCTTTTGCTACTTGATCTAGTAACCTTTGAATTTAATGTGCTATCATTTGTAATAATCTTCATTGGGCATATACTCCAAGTGTCTCTCTAGTTTTGTTTCTTAACCCATCGATGATATGCTATAGTTTTTCCCTTTTAATAAAATTCATGGCTTCAGCATCTATGTAAAAATGAATTGTATCTACTTATTACTACATCAAGGGATTTATGTATCCCTTATTTTCATCCTTGTATATTTTTCTTAAATTAGATACTCCAAGATAAGTTTGATATTTATCATTGAAGATTTCTAGCATGTACTCCATCTTTGAATTAATTTTGGTTCTAAGCATCTATACTAGCTTTTTTCTTCCTTTATGAGTGTTCTATGAAATCACTTTAATTTTTGCCAATGATTCTCTATGTTTTGTAGGGTTAATAAATTATGTAATGCTTGGAAGTAATGTTGTAGATATGCATTATGTCTTTCAAACTTTGGAATATTATTTATGTCAAGTCACTTGATGTGACTATTCCTTAGATGCTTGGTAGGTATGTACACAACTTCCCTCATATTGATCATTATTTTAGGAACTAGTAGGATTCTTCATAATTCTCAAATTTATAAACTCTATTATAGTGATAACCCCTTTCATGCTCATGATGCTTCGTTATCTCATGTCTAATTTCTCTTTCTATTTTCTCTTGATCTTCCACTTCCTCAGGATGTCTTCTTTTTTTGGTAGGTCTCTTATGATCCCATATCATTTCCTTATCATGTTCCCTTGATCTTCATTTTCTCCTTTTAGCATTTATTAAGAAGTGTAATGAAGAGGATGGGAGAGTTAGAGAACAATTTCAACTAGTTCTTATTCTATGAATTTTAGATTCATCTTTTCTAGATCTATCAAAGGTCTTAGACCTTAAATTTTCCCTAAGTCTAGAGTCTATCTTAACTCTTCTACAAATTTCTACAAGCGTTGAATGTAATGTTATCTTCATAGGATCTTCTACACATATAATAGGTGATTAAGGGTTGGATCTATGAGCATCATGAAAATTTTTAGCTTTATATTTCATGTCTTCTTTTACGATAAGGATACTTATCTATGGTTCTTTATTTCCTTTCTCTTATTTATATCTTACTGCCATAATAACATCCATACTTAAGCCTCTTTTGAATAGTATGGATGAGTCATATTTTTAGTAACTTAATACCATTCTTGTACATGATCAAGATTTGAGCTCAAAAGGGTTACTTTAGGCATAGATGGTGTTGGGTGTTCTTATGATAATATAATGTTGTCATTATGTCTCTCCATATAAACTATTTATTTTGATGGAAAAGAAATGTAAAATTAGGATAATAAGGATTAACATGAACATATGAGATTCTTGTTTGCATTGGTGCATTCCAATCTTCTTCATTATAGTCTTTCTCATTAGTTTTGTTAAGATTAATAGTAGGTGGAGATTTCAATTTAGATATGGAAGCCATCTTAGGTTGGTTAATGATTAAGTATGTGTGTATTTTAAAAAATTATTGTAAGTATAAAATATAAACTTAGTAATACTTGATAAAATGAATTATGTAAAATTAACTAACTAGAAAACATTGATACATCCTTGGCAATGATGCCAATGATGAGTAATAAAGAATTTCAACACTCAACCATACAAGCCACAAGTACTCATGTGCAACCAAATCATAATTTACGGATGGAGAATGTAAGTATACTAGTGAGTTAATAAGAAGTTTATGATTGTTGTATTTTCAATTAGAGATAGCAAGGTGAAAAAAATATAGTTTAACTCTTAGTGAGGCATATGATAAAATGATGTTGTCTAACTCTAAGTGTGCTAAAGGTAAACATAATGAAAATGAGTGTAAATTCTATTTCTAAGTGCAATGAAAATGTAAAATTATTCTAGCCTAGTGGTGATAATTATTCGTTCCTTGTTTTTCATACATGTTTTAGGTTGATGTAACTGTTACTAGAATTACCAAGTAACTTTACTACTAAGTAGATCAAGAAAACTCACTACTAGGTTAGCAAAAAATTACATTTTATTCTTGAAACTAGTGATACTCATTCCACTTTACTAATTAACATCAAAATATTAAATGAATTTGGAAATGTAAAATACATGGTAAAAGTAAATCTATTCTATGTGATATGCTACAATGATAAAAAAATAGTCTTGATCATTATTAATATTCATAAATTGTATTCAGGAACAATTTACTTAAATAAAGATGTTGTACAACTATTAACCATTATAATGCAAACATTCATAACTAACTCTAACTTCAAGAAAGTAAGCTATAATAATTTTGCTAAGTGGTGAACAAAAACTTATTTTTGATGTGATAGTGAACTTATTTGTATCCATTACGAAGGTTCACTACATTGTATCTACAAGATCATAGATATGATATCATAGTACTTAACACAAAGGTATTTCATCATTTTCCTTATGAGCTATTTGTTTAGACTAATCAATACTTCTTGTAGTACAAATAAAAATATTTATAAAAACTTCTATCTTCTTTCATTTTTTATTACTATATGATTCTTCTATCATTGACATTAACTTGATTTTTCATATCTTTCATTTTAGATTACTTTTTTCTATCCTTAATTTAACAATTTTCTTGTTAACTAACAAAGAATAAGCATTAAATAAATGTCCTTCATGATGAAAAATGTTGCAAGAATTAGGAAAATTGGAATATGTGATTATTTAAATATAATTCTTCTTACCTACTTACAATACTAATTCCTTTGTATGGTTAAAAAGATTAACTTCAATAGAAAAGACTAACAATTTGTTACTCATATTTCTAAAAAATAAATAGAAGATTAAATAGCTTAAGAAAATAGGGAACATTGTAATCTTTTATAAATTGAACATTAAAAACTAGAGTGTAGTTACATATGATCAACATTACATGATTATGTGTATATGATCCTATATCTAAGGCATGTTTTACCATTGAAGTATTACTTTTCTTAACAAGTAGTTAAAATAAGAATAATATCTAACATTAATGACCTAAATGTTATGCTTTTGTATCACATCATTGAACTATGAAGAGAAACTTTACTTATGAGGTAGGAAACACAAAATTGGAATGAAATCATATTGTGATGTGAGATAAGCAACCAATGATTCATATCCATGATTTGGAAGAATAAAAGTAGACATTTTATTTGCTATAATAATACTAGAAGAAAGTGTTACAAATTTTTTTTGGCTATCTTATAAATATGTATTTTGAGAACTAACAAAAATTTTTGCATTACTAGAAAAAGTAGATATTTTCATATTGGTAGAAGAAGTTGGTAATAATCTAGAATTCCTCATAGGAAAGGCATAATATGGAGAAGTTAATTTTGCTAATGAAATTCTAGTCATATCATGATTCTTTAGCAAATAAAAGTTTGGATTTGCTTTGTAGACTATCTTTATTTGTTAACAAAAAAGTGATATATAAGATCATGATGTGATTATGAAGAAAGGTTTTCAAATCATCATCCAAGAGGTTAGAAAGAAAGATGATACAAACCTACATAAGATCTCTTAATATAGTATTACGTGTATATGTATAGTCAAGGATATGGATTGGACTAGTTAGCATGTGTTATTATCAGTTTTATGTTAATTTAATATATGTAATTTTTGCTATCCCATTTATGTTATGTTGTATGATTATACATTATAATATTATGGGATGTATTAACCAAATGTTATAACTAGTAGGGATGAAAGATTCAGAATAAGAGTAGAAATTTTATATGTGTTTATGGTTTATGTGTGACATTTGACATTTATAAATTTGAGTTATATTAATATGCTTGATGATGCCTAGTCTTATATTTGACATGGAGATATGATATGTGTGTGATGAGCTTGTCATTAGTTTAATCAATTTTGGAATAGGAGCTCCTATGTGTGAGTTATGTAGGGTTATGTACATTTGTGGCTTGGACATATTATTTGGGTATAAAAAATAATATTTGGACTTATGAAAATATCTTAGAGTATATTTTAATATATTTTTTATTTTATAAACTTAACATATATTTTATTTTCTCCTTTTCCCATTTGTTCTTATTTCTACTACTTGAACTTAACTGAAGCTTTTGCCATTATTACCCTCTTATGTGGATTTTAACTTTATAGATTTATTTGGGAGCTGGATTTTGTTTAGTTGTTGTTCCTTTGCTTAGGTTTGGGAGCTACCAAGTTTAGGATAAAGTCTTATGCATTTTTTGAGCTTTCTATAATCATTTTTTACTTTGATTGTGATTGTTGGGTTTCTTTTGACTTTGTTATAATTTTGTTAATAAATTCATGTATATATTCATCTATATGAGATTTTTGGAATGGTGAAAGGGATTGGATGTCTACATGGTAGATTTGATATGTTTATGATAATGTAATGTGATGACTTATTTATGCAATGTTTTAAACACATATTAGATTATGATTAGGAGGTATGGAACTTATCAAGGGGCTTTAAGGATTAACTGCAATATTCTAGTAGGCTATTGATATGTGTTAGGATGATATCACTACATAATTTGACCTATTTTTTACTATCTCTTATGTTTATGTTATCATACCTAATGAGTGGTACGGTGCCCCTACACTCAACCATACAAATATGAGTGTGTACGCACAATTCAATTGAACTTTGCAGATGGACTAATTGTGGTATCTAGATAGTTACACATTGATTGTAGTTTGCTATCTTCCCACCTAGACTAGTATTTTCTTATCACGTATGGTTTAGTCCAAAGTGAGGTGTATGATATGATTTCTAACACTAGGCTACTCCTAGAATCAATGGAAAATAATCTTGATTAAATTAATAAGCAATAGGAAATGAAGTCTAAACTAGCCTAAGTGCGAAAAGCATCCATCCTTAATCATCTGTACTCATCTTAGACCTCGTGTACTACTTCTAGGATTACTAAGCACACATTACTTGAGCACTCCTAGATATGCTATTGCGTTACCAAGTAGTTACATTTCAATGTTCATGATTAAGTCATACTCATTCTACATTTAACAATAGGAATAGTAAATGATGATAAAGAAATATTAATGAAGAAAATAATAAATAACAATTAATAATTAAAGTAATTAAAAGTTGAGTGAATGTTGTAATGATGGAGTAATCTCAATCTTTATTGTCAATCATGTGCATGTCCAAGTACATCACATTTGAATAAATGTTTTGTACAATTACAATCATCACACTGCAGGCATGCACTGGGGAAAGAACTGAAATGAATTGAAAATTGACAAAAAGACTCTACTCTAACACTTTCCAACTCCCCTCCTTTTTGTGTTTGCCTGAATGTGTATTTATAGGCTTACATAGGAATCACAATATCGTGTATTTGATATCATTCTCTAGGCTGCAATATCATGTACCCGATATCGGGGCCTAGCAAACCATGATTCATCATACCCCCACAACTGAATAACAAATCATCCTCAAGTTAGACAAAATGAGAACAAGTTCAATTGATTACACAGTGGATAGGTATAGGATTATTGACTAACTAGGGATTACTCATGCCACAGTGTGAGATTGAACAAAACAAAATCCAGACATAGACACAAAATTACAAAAAGAAAAATTGGTTGGAAGTCATGTGGTTCCTAGTGGTGGTGGCTCCTCCATGGGTATCTTCCCCTTATCTTGTGCTCCAGGCTTTGGAAATGGATGTCTCTAAAGGAGAACCTAGAGCTTTTCTTCTTTGGTCTAGGGATCCTATGACATCCATGCTGATGCTCCAATGTTTGATGGAGTCAACACCTCCCATGGGCACGGTAGTTGCAAGAACATTTGATTGGCCTTGACATACCAAGCTACAAACAACCATATTTCCTCTTCATAGGCTCTAGCTTTGTCCTTGTATTCTTGGTAGTCCATGAGCCATTGAGCCAAATTTGCTACAACATCCTTCTATCCTTGGTAGATGGTCTTGACCACCTCTAATTCATAATTTTCTACTTCTAATCTCTATAATGTTTTCTTATGTTCAGCAAAATCTATTTCATATTTACCATAGGTGGTTTCTACCTATTTCTCTAATTCTATCCTTGGGCATCCTACTGTCAACATGGCTAAGTTGGCATACCATAGATTTTCCAACTCCATGTATTCTGTGAGATCTTGTATCTACAGGTCTTGACTTTTTAGTTCTGCTTGGTGGGCGAAGGCATAAGTATCCAATATGGGTCACAAATTAGTGTTTTGAGCACTGAGTGTGTTAATATGGACTTTGGACATATGGATTTCTTTTTCAATCACCTATTTTTACATTCCCATCTAATCCATAAAATGTTCTTTGAGCTTCTCATGTCGCTTGGCCTCATTCTACCATGTGTTTATTTCAATCATCATCTTCTGATAGATCTCACGTACCTCCTTCATTAAGAGGGTTCTATTTTCTCTAGCCAAGCGATTCATATCCTAGTTGATCCTTATTAATTGTTCTTGCAATTGCTAAAAAATTTCCTTGAGAAGATTCTTTTGCTTTTCTACTATAGTCAACTGAAGATTTTTGGCAGCGAGGCATTTATTTTCTTCTTATGAGGCCTTGAGTGCTTTGGCATGTGCATACATTTGAGCTTATGCCTTAGAAGCATCCTAGTCAGCCTTCTCTTTTTCCTTAACCACTTTTTTATTCTCTACCAATAATTTAGTTGGTTGGTTTATCCAAAAGGATTCTAGCTAGTCTACAGGGATGAATTGGGATAGATCCTGCTGTGCAGCTTGTAGGGTGATGAGCTTTTCTTGGAGTCTTTCTAACTCCTCCTCTGCATGCTTGGCCCTAATCTTTACCATGACTAGATTCCCTTTTGTAAAGATGAAGTTTGAATGTGTTGCCGTGACATCCTAAGGGATGTCAGACAAGGACATCATCACTTGTCCTGTCGACAGTAACCAATCTAGAATATCCTCATGATCTGCAAGAGTCATTGAGGGATTAGCCAAGGTTTGAGCATCACATGCTCTTGTAAAAAATATTAGTGGAATAATAGGAACATTAAATGATTCTTTTATGTGGTCTATAATCACTTCTACTACTCCCGTTGCATCTTGGTGTTGCATGATCACTACTGTGGCATCTTCACCAGTGTGTAGTTGCACTTGAAAGGATGTAGTGTTTCCAAATATTTTTTGTGACTAGTGTGATTCCCATCCTCCTATTTGGATGGACACCTTGCCTTTTGCATGATCAATTAAGATAGTGGATCATATAGCATAATCAATGACCCTGAAGAGATTGGTTTCATCATAGCTTCCCCAATTGACTGATTCAGTGATGGCCCTAAGATGGCTCATCAATAGTTGATAGTCCTGTGGTAGTAGCGGCGATTGGTCTTACTGGTTTGTACGTTGTGTGCTAGGCCCTACTTCCTATTATTCGCTGGGCCTTATAATTGGAAGTTGGCTAGGATCTGTAGTTTCAGGTGTAGTGGGTCCTACCATTTGTTCTTATTCACGCTCCAGTGTCTCACCAACACTTTTACTTGGGGCTAGTGGCTTTAGTAATTTAGAAAATGAGGTGTTTTGATCCTTTCTAGGGATATTATTGGTGTACCCTAGAATTCTAGCACATCAGCACAGCTTCCTGATTTGGTAGGGAAAAGGCAATGTGAACTTCCCTATCTTACGTTCTTCAAACCAAGTTAAAATTTTGGTGAGATGTAGATGTGGTAGGTTGGCATTAACCTTGTCCATCAAGATGGCACTTCCTCTAGCCATGTAGGTGGCAATTATATTTAATTATTTTGTTGGTAAAATGTGATGTGTGCCAATTCTGAATTAGATCTTCTCTTCAAGGATGAGCTCTCTATATGATTTATCCTCCTTGCCATAAGCCCTTTTTAACCATATTTTTCATGCATCCTCATCAAAGTAAGTGGATAGGTGAGCAACTTTGGATCCTATGTTTGGAAGATTCAACACTTCAAAAATGGCCTTGGTAGAGAAATTAATAGAAATACCATCAATATCAATGGTGGTTCCTTCTTCCTTATTGTGCCAAAATTGGTACGTCTCCCCCAAGTACCAATCACCACTCTTAGAGAGAATAGGCCATAGTGGAGATCCTTTAAGTTGGTCTCTAACTTATTTAGAGGAAAATTTAGTGAAAGATCAAAAATTAAGTTCCACAATCATAGCTACTAACTTGGACCTTTCGCGAATTGCCTGAACACATTCTGAAGACAACATGAGATGTTGTCCCTATTTAGGTGCCCTACTATCTCCACCTTCAGCATGTCTTGATTGCATAGTAACAGGAGGTTCTTGATAGATGTTGAATGATTATGCCTCTTGCTTTGTATGTTCTTCGAGAGGTTCTTGGCCTCTGCCTCTCGTTGGGCACTTGGATGCACCTTGAGAGGGTCCTCCTTGTTGTCCTCTTTTAGGGGCCATCTGCAATCACACGGGACCGATTATTAGTAAGGATTATTTACAAAATTAGATTAATACCTTACTATTTGCCCTTAATAGATTCATTTATTACTTAGTGTGATTTAGAGTTAAATATTTTCATGAAAATTCCCCTAAAAATTTTGAGATTGGATCCAATTTTAATTAGGTAACTCCAAAAAAAATTATGATCTGGGTGAAGAAAATAAAATTAATTTGGAAAATGGCTTTATCATTTTTTAAGGTCACTTACCCTTGATAATATCCTTCATGCAAAAATGAATTTTGAAAAAACTACATGCGACTTGAAGTGTACCATTCCCCCACAACTAAGTTAAACACTCCAAGTTAAAGCAAGTTCGATCGGAACGAGAATCAGAGCATTAATCAGCAAGTTTTAGATGTTTGAATGATATGTTGTGTTCTGACTGTCCAAATAATTAGTCACCTAAGACTTGATAGGATAGAACAACATCTCAACCGACAAGTCACACTAGTATTTTATTCATCGATGAGATTACCCTCAAAAAGATAAAACAAAAAATTGGAAATGAAAAACTGGAAAATGAAAATTTTTAAAATCAAAGAAAAGGAAAAACATTTACTAATTTTGCTTGTTAGAATGGGGGATATCCCCCATAACTAAACTTTTTAGCATGGCTAGAATTAATAAATGGAAAATGCAGATCCATGCATGTGGGAAATGTTGGAGTATGGTCATATCCAAACCATTGGGTGGCTTTTAATGTGTTGGCTGGAATGTACCCAAATTGGGATTCATGCACTTGATTAAAGTTGATATAGTGGGGAAAATTATAAGATGTGGTCATGTGATAAGGAGTTGACCCATTATGGCACCCTTGACCATAAGATGGTATGCAAGGATCGATATGTCTCGCTATTTTGTTATATTCATTAAGCCATAGGGTTGTTGGAGTGTTGATTTATGGCCTTGATAAGGTAACACGAGGTTGTGAGTTTGAGGAGAAAGATGCACCATAGCGTTGGGCTTGTGCTGAGTTGGTGGATGTAATGGTTTTGAAATTGTGTTGTCTCTTTATTTAGTCATGTCTAAAGAAAGGATGCTTTCAATGTTCTAAAGGACCTCCACTACTATTGATAGTAGTAGCATAAGTAACATTCATGGGTTGGTGTTGTGGTGCAAAACCTTCTGGTACTATTGGTGCTAATGTAGAAGGAGTTGAAGGCTAAGAATATTGAGAGTAAGGAGAAGTATAAGGAACATGAGGCGGTGATCTTGTTGGAGAGGACATGGGTTGATAGTACTTAGGAGAATGATATTGATGTGGTGAAATAGAGGATGCTGACCTAGTTGGGAAAATAGGGTGTTGAATATAATAAATTTTTGGTGTCGGGACATATGAAGGGTATGGTCTGTTTGGTGGTGGCCTCTCCCATGACTGGGGCTTTTGCCACTGTGGTTGAACCTGGTATTTCTATACAAAATCTGGATGTAGCATTTCTCCCCAATGCTTATGTAAATATGACAAGACTAGGCATTGGCCTTTGGGTTGATCGTACAGGAAAACATTACATTGATACAGGTGATTTGTGGTTGAGCTTCTATTCTTATTATCTTCAACCCTTCATTCTAATTATTGCATGGTGTCTTGTCTTGTTTCTTCATTTGGCATAGTTCGACCTCTAATAATGTTGGCATATTCTCTACATTTTTCATGTACCCATTCTATCATATTATTAATCTTTGCCTCAACTTCATCTAGTGATTGTAGTATTGGCAAAGATTATTCCACCTCCTTGAGGTGAGTTGATTTCTCCTTTTTATGATTATGTACATTTTTTACTTTAAGAGTTTGGTCCTATTGAGATTTTTCAACATTCTCCCATTTAGCTATTTCTCCTTCTTCTTTTTCTACCCACTTGATAAGTTCTTGTAATTGGTGGGTTTGTAGCTCGTATAGTTATCTTGGGGCATACATCCCTAGGATCTCCATTGTTTCATTATGAAGCCCATCCATGNGTATAGTTATCTTGGGGAATACATCCCTAGGATCTCCATTGTTTCATTATGAAGCCCATCCATGATGTGATACATTAGCCTTTCCTGGGAGAACCCATGGCTTGGGAAATTGTTTAACAACAAATAGTATCTTTCTAAGACGATGTCCAAGGGTTCATGTTACCCTTGTTTCCACTCATGACTTGTCTCCTCAAGGCTGACACTCTTGCATAGGTTTGATATCTTTCATTGAAGAGTTCTACCATTATCGGCCAATGTCAAATTGATTTTTATTTTAAGGACCTGTACCATACTTTTGCTTGGCCAACAAGTGTTGTAGGAAAGAGCTTAAGTTTTTGCCATCCATTATCAATATTTTTCCATACAGAGGCATCATGGAAGGCTTGTAAATGATGTGGATCTAAATCATAGCCTCCTAAAAACTTGGGAAAGTTATGTACATCAAGCCTGGGTAAATGGCTTTCCTTGCGATGCCTATGAGATATTTGAACAACCTCTTGTATATGCATTAGGCTCTTAGTGGATAGAATGGGTTCATCATCACTAGGTAGGTTATGAATTTATGAGTTGAGATGATGTTTTCCTCATTCATGCTGACATTCCTGACCTTGCCTCTAGGCTCAATTTTTATTTCTACACTAACCCCTTGAAGGATGTTCATCCATGCCACGACCTAACATTGAAGGAGTAGAGGAAGAGAAAGAACTAGAAGACTCATCATGAACTTTATAAGTCTCCCAATCATCCTTGGATAGATCCCTGTTAACCATTGAGAAGGTCCTAGGCCTTACAAACCCCCTCATTCTATGTGATGTCCCACCCTCACTAGAGGTGTTAGAGTTGGATGAAAAGAGTCCTTGAGTACCATTGGGGTGTTCATGAACATAAGGGATCCCTACATAAGATTGAGTACTCCAAACTTTGTATTCATCATCATATAATTCATTGGTTCTCCAATGAGTTACCTTACTATTTATTGCATTATCATAGTCTTGTGAGAGAGACACTGTTGTCAATTTGTATGTGAATTATTTGCAATTACTTTCTTTCTAAAAGATATATTGTCAAGGCTTTGTTACAATGATCTTGGATGATGTAACTAATCTAAATAACTAGCACTGTCCCTAGCAATGGCACTAATGATGAGTGTTAAGGTACCCCTACACTCAACCATACAAATACAAGCGTGTACGCATGATCTGGTCAAACTCCATAGACAGACTAGTTGTGGTATCTAGATAGTTACATATTGATCACAGTTTGTTGTCTTCCTACCTAGACTAGTATTTGCTTATCACATATGGTTTAGTCCAGAGTGAGGTGTATGATATGATTTCTAACACTAGGCTACTCCTAGAATTAATGGAAAATAATCTTAATTAAACTAATAAGCAATAGGACATGAAGTGTAAACTAGCCTAAGTGTGATGAGCATCCATCCTTAATCATCCATACGCATCTTGGACCTCATGTACTACTTTTAGGATTACCAAGCACACATTACTTGTGCACTCCTAGATACACTATTGGGTTACCAAGTAGTTACACTTCAATGTTCGTGATTAAGTCGTACTCATTCTGCATTTAACAACAGGAATAGTAAATGATGATAAATAAATATTAACAAAGAAAAAATAAATAATAATTAAGAATTAAAGTAATTAAAAGCTAAGTGAATGTTACAACGATGGAGTAATCTCAATCTTTATTGTTGATCATGTGCATGTCCAAGTACATCACACTCGAATAAAGGTTCCATACAATTACAATCATCACACTATGGGCATGCATTGGGGAAAGAACTGAAATGAATTGAAAATTGACAAAAAGACTCTATCTAACACTTTCCAACTCCCATCCTTTTCCTTTGCATCCAAATGTGTATTTATAGGCTTACACAGGAATCATGATATCATGTATTCGATATCGTTATCCAGGCTATGATATTGCATACCTGATATCGAGGATCCGATATCAAGGCCTAGAAAACCATGATTCATCAATACCATATGTAGATTAAAGGTAACAACTGACTCATAGTAAGGTTTTAGTGTTTTGATGTAGGTTTTTAAGTAGACTACAAGTCACAATATGCTTATGGTTTGATCATAGTAGAAATTTATATGCATAGTGGGATGTGTTAAGCTTGAATTAGATTTTGAAATGTAACACAAGTTATAAAGGGCATTTTATGAGAAATATATGAACATGAGACATAGTCCACTTGTGATGATGGCTATAACCCCATCACAAGATAGTGGGAAATTACATAAATGGATTAGTCTTTGGAATTTCATATTTGAATTTGATGAAAGTCATTATGGCACTTATGATATTTATCATGACACCACTATAGGTTATGATCTAACAAAAAAATGAATTGTGCAATTAAGTTATGATAGGATTCCATCTTTCTAGAGAGGTAGGAACAAGAATATGAGACTTAATTTGATCATGTATATGATGAATTGTTATATTTTATAGTAATTATGTGATATACTAATGATTAAATATGATGTGTGTAATACACATAAGGGACAAGGTGTCATGATAATAAATTGTACATTAAGTTGTGACATGCATACACTAGGAGTTATACTTAAGGTATTATCATGCATGTAATGTGTTATGGATGATTGTATCCTCACCAACAATTTTTGGATTACTAGTCTATGATGTTATGTGTTATGTGCATGATGTCATATGTGGGGTTCATGTAGCACATGTTGATATGACTATGGATTTTGTACATGTATGTGTATCATATGTTGGTACTTGTGAATTGCTAAGGCTTAAGTTGTCTTGGTATGAATTCTTATTTAGTGTGTGTTTGGGATGTAGTGCTTGTATTAATTCTTGAGGCTTAATTAAGCCTATATGATATGTGACATTGCAATGATGCATGCAACACCATTTGCTCATGGTCAGTTAGCTAGTGGAGCTAGCATAAGGAGTATGGACCAATTGGTGATGAGGTAATTTGTAGGATAGAGGATTGGCCTTCATTATAATGCACAAGTAAGATTCCTATGTTAGGCCTCATCCTAAGAGTGAAAGATTGTAGGTGATGTGGTCCCTACATTTATTACATAAGTGAGTTAGGTCCTTTAACCAAACCTCCAAAAGACTAGTGGTTGTGCACCTTTAAGAAGTAGGCTATAGCATTGGTGATAGTAAATAAAAGACTACTAAAAAGACTTGTAGATATAAATTATGAGTAACCATGGATATTGACACACATGTTACACTTAGTGTTAATATGCTAGCTACCATGTGGATATGTGCATATTTTATTTGTAGGTGATTGGTCCTGGTGGTGATGAATGTGTGGATGTTTATTTGCTATAATCATGTGGGGTTGTGAAGTAGTAGGGTTTGGGCTTTGTAGTGGATTATTGTTGATTCATGTAGTAATATGATATGATGATATAATTTATTTATATTTATGCTCAAGGCATAGAATTTCATGTGATGCTAATGTGATAGTCTTAGGCATAGGTGGTCATATGAGATCATGCTATGGATTATATATGTTATGATGTAATGCTATGTATGCATGTGATTCTTGGTATGCATGTGGACTGATGTTAGATGAAGGCTGTTCCTTTTTGCATTCCCTTCCTTCAGTTCAATACTTGACAACCATTTATTAGAAAAAATGAAAAGGCTTCTCACTCATTTTACACTACCTATATTTTATGTTGGTGATGGAGCAGGAGTTGCTAGTGAATATCAATACTAATGAGGAGAGTGGATCTATGGCACCTTTTTGATTTGAATATTTTTATACATGTTAGTGCATGAGATGAATATAGTTACTTATAGCTTTGATATGGATAGTTTTTGATTTGGATGCATATGTCAAGCTTTGATAGTAATGTATTTAAATTAATGAAAATGTAGATAGCATGGTGATGAATTATGCTTTGTCTAGATTGTATATCTCATGTTTCAAATTAGGTCATATGATATCATAAGCTAACTTTTTCTTGCATATTTGTAAGCTATTTAGAAGATTTTATTTTTTCATGAATTAAATTTTATTATACTATTATATTAGACATGTGGATTGCAGTGATTTTGCAATTCAAAAATCATTTTGTGCATAGGAATATGCTAGCATAGGTTTGTTAGGTAGGATGTTACAAAAAGGAGTTTTTACTCCATCAAGAAATTTGATTATAGGTACACCTCAAGACATATATTTAACATGATACATTAAAAGAAAAATAATGAAATGTTATGATATCTTAAGCATGAATATAAATAGAAACCACTTAAAAATTCTTATTAGATAATGATGTAACTACTTGAGACACCTCTCATTTTCTAGGATAAAGTTTTGATGATTTCTTTATTAAGCTTATTACCAAGTGAAAATTTTTCAATAGTGTCTTTGAAAACATGAAATAGATTCATACTAATGATAATTCAATGATTCTTAAAAAACTGCAAGAGGCATACAATCAAAATTTAAATTTATACAATTGGTCATAGTAAATATTATGTATTTAATTTCATCTCCATAGATAGCTTGTTTGAGGATATGATTTATGATGCTCAACAAAAATTGTAGAAAGATTATAAGAGTTACTATGTAAATTACTATATAAAAATTCTTTAGAAGTAAAAATTTGGTGAAAGTAGGTATGAAGAAACTAGTTAATCTTAACCTACTCAAAAATATTCAAGACAATGCATCTTAATCTTTTAGAAATTTGAAGAAATATTTGCAAGGTTCTCCTTCTAGTTTTAACCATGAAAGATAACTTTTAATAATATTACTTTTAGTGTTATGCACATTCTACTTAACTTTATTGAACAAGCATAAGCTAGATATTCTTACAGAGTTATTTCAAAAGGATTTTTCTATAATGTAATATTTAATGTTTAAATATTTATTCTTCTTCTTTCCTCCTTTCACAAAAAAAGAATTTATATCATCTTACATAGATCCTAACATGAGATGTAGTACAAAATTAATAATTAATCAAATCTATATTCCCTTAGGTCAAGCTTTGGCATTTCACAATAGTTTCAAAATATTATTTTGCAAATGAATCAAGAAAAATAGAAGTATTCATTCAATAAAAGTCAAAAGAAATAATAAAAAAATTTAAAATTAAAAGTGATATAAAATTATGGCATTATTTTAAAATTTAAATATTCATTAGAATGCATAATGATAAGTTTGAATGATAAAATTGATCTAATCTTGCAAGGATCTAATTGTTATCTTCATGATAGTTGGAACAAGTGAATTAGTTATTTCTTTAACAATGGCTATCATTAGAATCTAATAGGTTGAAGTGTTCCTTCAAATAAGGTCAAAAAAACTTCTTAGTATGTGAAAGTCAAACATTAACCTCATTAATTTTTGGTGATTTTTAGTATAAAAAATCTTTGGTAGTTCTTAAAGAAAAGAATTTCAAATATGAATTTCATTAAATGAAGTATTGAGAGCATAAATATTGTAAATACCAAAATAATCATAAATAACTTTAAAATGGCCCAAAAAACCTTATAAAATTATCTAATACTATGTGAGATATTTTTCTTAACAAAAAAAAAAGAAAAGCTATTAATTAAAGGTGCACATCACCTCTACCATGTATATGATTAGTAGT
Source organism: Gnetum montanum (assembly GCA_015680685.1). Classification (NCBI taxonomy): domain Eukaryota; kingdom Viridiplantae; phylum Streptophyta; class Gnetopsida; order Gnetales; family Gnetaceae; genus Gnetum; species Gnetum montanum. The sequence goes on from MNCI01024668.1 coordinate 394,932, forward strand.
AAAAATTGTAAAATTTTGAAAAATGCTTTGGTTAGAAACAATTGTCTCAAGTTAAAAAATTTAATTTTTAAAATACAAATAAAAATATGAAATAAATTTTTTTTAAAGAAAATGATCGATAATTTGAATTGATATTTCATCAATTAGATCCTAGACATTTTATGAAAGAACTAACAATGGAATAGGAGTAAGAAAGCCTTTATCCTATCATTAGAATTTTCAATAAACTATAAATCTTGTTCCATATGTTTATTAATAACTTAAAATAATCTTGAATTTGAAACCACATCATGAAGACTACTACTATCACTAACATTTTTGAACTATAAATAAAAATGAGGATTAGAATAATTCAAGAGTTTTACAACATTCTATTATACTAAGTACAATATGAAAACATTTTTCTTAAATAATAGAGTTTTTAAAAATAGTAGAAATAGATGCCTTAGTATCTTTAGCTATAACAAGTTTCTTCTATAATTGATCAAATTTAATACTATGTAGAGGTGTAGGTTTTTGGATTTTTTGAGAAGTAAATGAAACTTAAACTAAAATTGAATATTCTATGATGTATGTAGATAAAAAATATTTATTAGATAAATAGTACATTTATCTCATGGAAAATCAATATAAATGCAAAAAATGTTGATATTATTGAACTATATTATCATCTAAGAATCAAATGATAATTGCTAAAAAATGACCTTTAGGATGGAAAAATTGACATGAATTTGAAAAATTGAAATATAACATATTTTGTAAATAAACCTTTCCACTAGCATATAATATTAGTTCTTATTATAAGTACTAAGATATACTTCATGATAGCAACCCACAATTTCTTAATCATAGTGACTCAACCATCCATTGTAAAGTGTTTTACATTCTTATATTTTTGAGGAGGAGATTGTTGATGGAAACTAGATATGATTGACTAGTTTTTCCATCATTCATTTATGGAAGTTCTGGTAGAGCTACATTTGGTGAGGTCACTCATGGATGCCCAACTAATAGAATTATAAAACTCCTATCATGAAATGCGAGTGGGCTTATTCTTTTTAAAATGCAATGTTTTGTTCTCTTGTATGATTTTTTTTCCTTGGTATTGATTAGTATTTTGTATTTGTATTGGCACTTTTAGATCTAAAATTCTATTTTCTTTGTAATCAATATTACTCATATGTTGTCATGATGAGCTCAAGTGTTTTGTTTTGTCTATCTTTTTTTGTTCTTAGAGTTTCTTGAATGGTGGCACATTTTTGTAGTCTCTCTTTGATGTAATTTTTAACCTTTTTTCAAATACATGTTTTGATCACATTTCCTTCAAAAAAGGATATACTTTAATGATATAGCCAATTCTTTGAAACCTATTAATTAAAGTTATGGTTGTAGTTTGGATAATAGTTTCAACTTAGAAATTAAGATAAAATCGATTCTTTAAATTCCATTAAATAAATTTGTGGTTGTAGTTTTGATAATAGTTCCAATTGGAGAACTAATTACCTTTTCAATTTTTTAATAAATTTGAGGAAGATTTGAAAGCTCAATAAAGCATGAAACTTTTTCATAATTTGGAGATGTAGGATCAAAATCAAGATTCCACTCATAAATAAGGAGAATTTGACAATGAGTTAAAATACCAACATAAAAAACAATTGAGTCTATCTTGAACTTAGCAAATTTAAAGAACAAAATTAAATTTGAGATATAGTAAGCATGACCTCAAGGTACTTGATTCTCAAGTTGAAGACTTGGGTTCAAGCATGAGTGTAGCCACTCAAAGAGGTTAGGCTTTTTCTCATCTACTAACCCTCTTAGGATCTCACTTTGCATGATGAGAATTGTTCCTCTGGGTGATGATCCTTAGTAATCATAACTAGTAGTGAGATAAAAAAATCTAAATATGACTTTGAATGATTAAGAAATCTTTTAAATTTAGTAAAACATCCTATGTTCTAAAGTAAAATATATCAAATTTAAATATCTTGAGAAATTAAATTATATAAATTATTTAGTAATTCAAGATTAGGCATAAAACATGAATTCCCATATATGTTAATGTCTTTCATATACAGTAAGTTTGCTAAAACCTCTCTTTGGCAAAAAAACTAGAACATAGTTAAACATTGAATTTCCACCTATAGAAACTGAAAAATTTGGTTGCTAGAAAACCGAAAATCCTTGCACAACAACTTTAACCTTAAATTCCTAGGGCCTCTAAAAATTGGAATTCGAGGTGCCTTGGATGGTCCAATAGATCACCTAGGGATATACAAAATGAAAAATAGGGGTAGGAAAAATAAAAATGCAATGTAGATCTAAGAAAATAAATGCACCAAAATAAAAAAAATAAATCTATCTTTCACATAAAAAGAACTGTAAACTTTATTTTAAAAGAAATAAAGAATGGTTCAAGAAATGTATACAAAAATTTATCTGGGGTAGCAAGGGGGTTCACTTTGGTGGGGGCTTCGAATTTGTTGCTCCACAATTCAGATGTTCCACAACTCCTAATGGTTTCAAACCTTTGCTACTCCTTGCACTAGATATGCAATGTTGATGTTACAGGGAGGTGTAACAAAGGCTATGGAGGTTTCACACTAGGGATTCAAGAAGCTCTGTGATGAGAGTAGTTACTATAGCAGTTTATTCTAATTATTAGAGTGGAAATTTTAGTAATTATTAAAGTAGTTTCTCCCAAGCCTATAAATACAGTGCCCAAGTGCACAATTTAGGAAGGAAGTCTTTCAAAAGAGAGTCTTGGAAGGAAGTCTTTCAAGGGAAGTATTTTAGAAGTCTTTTGGGAGTCAAGTAGCAAAATTTTTATAGTTAGAGTATTTTCCAAGTGCCCATAGCAAGAGGTCTAAGTATGGACAAATCTTTATTCGAGCATTATGTACCTGAGCACACCTTGTGTACAGAAATAAAGATGAGCTCTTGGATTTATCCTTGTAGCACTTGAGATTTGTTTTCTTACTCATTTCCTTTATTTTATTTTCTTCTACATTTATTTATTTTATGCACTTTACATTTCTATTATTAGCACACACAGTACGATCACTTCGAGCATGCATGTAACACTTGGTAACCCAGTAATGATTAGTGTTCGGTAATTCCAATAGTGTTGTGTTGGTTTAGGATGTGTATGAAAAGTGAGAATGGATACTAGTGTTGGGATTAGTTTAAAGCCTAGTTAATAAGTAGTTAAGTTATATTAGTCACTTAGTTATATCTCTCTCTCCTCCCCTATTAGTAGTAGGACATAAAAACATAAAAGCTATAAAAATCATATGATTCAAACTTACTTAACCATACAATTGTGACATATAAGTAAGTTTTGGAAGACAATGATCAACCAAGCCGTCCTTTTTCCAAAAAGGCACATAGGCACTTAGTCCTTGGAATTCAACCAAATCGTGCATGAAATGCTTGTATTCATATGGTTGAGCATAGGGGTACCTTACTACTCATTATTGGCATCATTGTCGGGGACTTAGTTGTTTGTGCACTAACTAGAACATAGGAAATCATTCACATCATTGGAACGAACCCTTAGGGTTGATTGAGGAAATAATAAACAAGAGTACATTGCACACTGAATAGACAAATATGTATCCTTCTTCATATGAAAGCGCCTAACCGCCTAGGTTTGAAACAGGAAACAATCAGCAGCATAATACACATGACATTGATCTGCTAGTCCCTCAACAAGTTCAAGTGGTATATATTCATCCTGATGAGTATATAACAAACTTCACCTTTATCCTCTATGAAGATGAACAACTACATTGGTGAGACTTAGAAGGTAACATAGTGTTACCTCCCGATCATTCATTCCCAAGCATGATTTTTCTTGCTCTCACACGAATTGGCATGCTGCACTTACACATAGAATATGTTGTGCAAGACCATGACTCAAGAGAATACCATCCCATAGAGGCACAACGTCAAAGGGAATTGCAATAGGAGAGACATCATAAGTCTTTGAAGGGTAAGTGGTCCCAGGATGCCCCACATGTCTTAAGTGAAATGAGGGTGGTGAACCTACCTTAGGCAGTCAGCCTCACAACGATGTTCCTCCCCTTGACTTTGGCCAAGGGGTTGTGTATCAGGACCTTCATTCCATTATTCATAACCCAGGTCCTGATACCCATGGGCACAAAGGATCCAAAAAAGAAACACGAACTCATGATAAAAGTGGACATCTTGATCGCAATTGCGATCGAGGTGGAGACTACAGAAGAGAAGGTAGCAAACACTGTCATGGTGACAGTTCTCCTTCTTCTTCACCTTCATCATCTCCTTCACCTCTCCTTCAATATCTAGACATGATCATAAGAAAAAAAATCATGGGGATAAAGGTAGGCAAAGTGGAAGTCATAGATGAAATAGCCAGGAAAGGGGATGATGGCACTCTAGAGAGTCATGACATAGAAGAAGGGAGAGTAGGGAACAACATAGGCATCATAGATGCGATGGACGAGACAATCACAATGAACCCCTACTCGCTACTCGAAGTATGTTGGACATAATTGAGACTGTTAGAATTCCAACAAGGCACGAGAAAGATAGTAGGATAAAGAGATTAGATATAAATAATATCCCATGATTTGAAGGAGGATACAACGCTGATCCTCAGAATCACTTACAAGCATTCCATGATGTGTGTGCCTTAGAAAATATAGAGAACGAATGGAAAAAAATTAAATTATTTCCATGGACACTAGTTAAAGAAGTGGAAAGCTAGTATCGGTCTTTAGAACCAGAATCCATTCGTAGGTGGAGTACTATGTTAGAACTATTTAATGACAAGTACCAAACGTACTCCTGAGTGTCTAGCTTACGAAGGAAAATCCAAGGTTGGAAACAAGGAGGACATGAACCCTTGGTTGCTACCATGGGCCGATATTATGCACTGTTACATCATTGTCCTAGCCATGGTTATTCGAAAAGGGATCAACTACGCCATCTTGTGGATGGGCTTAGGCATGAAACAAGAAGAACCCTTGGGACTTATGCCCAAGGAAGACTATCCTAGCTTAGGTCCCATGAAATTCAAAGACTATTGGAGCAAGTTACTAAGAAAGAAGGTGAGCTACAGAAGAGAGAAAGTGTGGAAGAGTATAACTGAGATCCTTCGCTCTGGAAGAGGGGAGTAAGATTTTGTGAGGATGAAGAAGAGTCACCACTCGAAGAGATGGTGAATAAGAAAAATTTGCCTATCCAAAAGATGACATCAGAAGTTTTGGCAAAGGTAGACCAAATGTGGGATTCCCTAGATAATATATTTCAAACTATTCTTAAAATAGTAGAGGAGTCTAGAGAGTAAGGTAGTGATCACAAAAAAATAAAAAAAAAAGAGAAGATGAACATGCACGTAGCAAGGGTAAGGGCAAAGTTTTCATCATTGAAGAGGTTGTGGATTTGGAAACAACAATGATAGTGGATATGAGATATGTCAATATGACCATCCAAATGGATGTTGCCCTATAATCTCACATCTACAAGAGTCTAAGGTGTATGCACTCAACCCATGATTAAACAAAAGGCAAATACCCTAAAGGTTACCTTATCCTCAAGGTAACCCAAGATAGTTCCACCAACCCTTAACATATTATGCTAGTGGAACTCCACCACAACTGATTGAGAAATATCAACAGTGGAAACACCCACAATCATGAGGAATGCCACCACCAAGGCAACAGTATCCTTATTGGAAACCTAACCCGTATGGATATTATGTGCAATAGCCAATCTCCCCACATGACTCTACTAGTCACGTTACTTCTTAACCTCACTACCAAGCCTGCGAGTATTATGGGACTACCTCTTCTAGGGGCAATATTCCACAAGCATGTCATCCTTCTCATCTGGTTACATCTCTTCCACCAATAGCTCCACAACCACTTTCTCCAACTATGCAAGGTGAAATCCCTACCCAGCTGTAGCAACATGATGCCACAAGGGCTATTAACTCTCAACCTACTATTGGTTCCAACAATCACATGAAGAAAATACCTTTCTTTAGAACCAAAAAACCAACCAAGCCCTTGCAATCACAAGTGGCTAATTCCTTAGACACTTCAATATCAATCAAAACTTCAAAGCCTCCTTCAACTCAACCATCGCACTCAACGCATACGGTCATGCTAACACATGTTGTCATTGATTGGATTAAAGCTAGCCACCTTCCCAGGAAATTCTTCGATCCTGGGAGTCCTCTAATATACTTACAAATTGCTAGAAATGCACCATGAAAGGCTCTTTTGGATTCAAGTTTCGGTGTCAACTTGATTTCTTAAGAAATATACAAGGCCTGGAACCTGCCTCTATTAAAAAAGAGAAACATTTGTCTAGAGTTGACGGACCAGTCCATTACTCTTCCATTGGGACTGGTGGAAGACATTGTTACCACTATACATAGCTAACTTCCTAGTGATTTAGGTAAACAATGGTAAGGAGGACTTCTCAATCATAATGGGAAGAGCATGGCTAAGCACCATCGATGCATGCCTAAGAATCCACAATCATTCCCTAGAAATATCAAAGGAAAATACATTTGAAAAGATCAAGAAGAAGAAAGTTACGTGCATCGCATATAGTGACATAGGATGTAATTGCGTGTAGAGCTCATGGTTTGTGCAAAGTTTAACATTTCTTACATGAAATCAGTGTGCACAAGTGATCAACATACAAAGATTCTTGTATGCAACAGCCACATGACAAGCAGGCACCTAGTGGCTGACAGTTGATCAAGAAAATAGTTCACTCATATGCATGGAACCAACTGAGGGTTTGACTTGCACTTACATCGATAGCATAGATGCATTAGAGCAAGTTCATTACCAACTTCCAAGTCTTAACCTTGAAAATGTCAACTATGGAAAGTTGGACATCCCTGAGAAATTTAAGTAGGAGCCCCTCGAGCTGAAACCATTACCCACTGGTATGGAATACACATTCCTTAAAAATGGAAAATTGGTAATCATCAATGCTAAGATTGCTCCTTAATAGAAAGAAGAACTACTGAAGGTAATCAATAGATGGTCAAAATCCTTTACTTGGTCATATCTTGAATTAACTAGAATAGATCCTAGGATATGCCAACATAGGAGTTACACCGACCCCTCCATGAAGCCTCGAAGACAATCACAGATGCATTTGAACCCAAAGCTAAAGCAATTAGTCAAGGAAGAAATCGAATAGCTTCTCAAGGAAAGGTTCATATATCCCATTGCTAATAGCAAATGGGTTAGACCCTTAGTTATTATACCTTAAAAGGGAGAAAAATGGAGGGTATGCATAGATTTTAGGCTACTGAATATGACAACATTCAAAGATCATTTTCCGTTACCATTTGTTGACCAAGTCTTAGACACCATCGTAGGGAATCGCTACTATAGTTTTCTAGATGGATATAGTGGATATAATCAAATACAAATAGCCCTAGAAGACCAAGCCAAAGCTATGTTCACCAGTCCTTGGGAAACATTTGCATACAAACATATGTCATTTGGCTTGTGCAATGCCTCTACAACATTTCAAAAACTAGTTCTAAGCATCTTCCAAAAATAGATAGGAAATGGTGTGGAGGTATTTATGGATGAATTCTCCACTTATGGAGAAAACTTTGATCAAGCCTTGGACTAGTTGGAGCAACTGTTAAAAAGATGTGTAGAAACCAATTTGAGGCTCAACTGGCAGAAAATCCATTTGATGGTCCAAAAGGCATAGTACTAGGACACAAAATCTCACACACAGGATAGAGGTAGACCCTAAGAAAGTCAAAATTATCCAAGGAATTACCCATCAATCAAAAACTGTCAAAGACATTCGATCATTCCTTGGACATACTGGCTACTATAGGAGATTTATTGAGAACTCATGATTTTTTCAACAACAAATCATAAATAGGTTTGGTGTGTTATGTGCACTTATTTCAAACAATGTTACACATTCACATGTGCAACTTTTCGAAAATTAATGGAACGCTTAGGGGTGGAGCATAAATTTACTGCACCATACCACCCCTAAGCGAACGGTCAAGCAGAAGTCACCAACAAGAAGATTACAAAGATATTGACAAGAACCATTAGCAAGTTTAGGTAATACTGAAGAACTAAACTAAACGATGCTCTTTGGACATACTGCTGCAAATGGAAACTCCCTACAGGACACTCTCCCTATGAGTTAGTGTACAGTAAATTACCAATGCTTCCCATTCAAACTGAGCTTTGTACACTATCCACAACATGCGACCTCAACCTTGACCTAGATCTAGCATAGAAATAATGGTTAGTAACCCTTAACTTGCTAGATGAAAACTGACTAGCTGCCCTATCATCTAACAAGTTGCACAAGGCATTAAATAAACAACATCATGGCCTAAGGATTAGGAAAGTTAAATATCAACTGGGAGAAAACGTTCTCTATCAGAATCACACACATGTGCCACAATGTACTAAATTTCAAACACTGTGGGAAGGGTCTTATATTATTTATGCAACTTTTCCTTCAGGGGCCATGACAATATACAAACTTGAGAGCATAGACAAGAAACTGTTGGTCAATGTACAACAAACCAAACCTTTCCATGAGATTAGGAAAGCCAGTACACATGCTACCTATATTGATGGACAACCTTGCTCACTATTTTGGATCTCCTCCTTCCAACTTCGTCGTGGGGGAGATGGTCACCTATGCTAACCATTCTAGGCCCTCAGTTCTTTTTGAATTTTTGTTTTACACATTTTCTGTTTTACACATTCTGTCAACTTTTCTTTGTTTACTTGATTTATGTTTATTCATCATCTAATAAGTGCTCATGATGGTGGATTGTATTATATCATATCATATTGATTGCTAATTTTTGGATTTTACCTTTGAATTATGATGCTGATATTAAGGTATGGTTCTTTTGGTAAAATAGGCAATGATCCATGTCATCCACTCATCCATACAACTCTATGGTCTCCTTTGGCTTGGAACTATACAATCTCTCTTTGTCTAAGTAAACTTTTAATTAATTGGTGGCTGGGTATTTTTCAAACTAAGGAAAGACTCAAAAGGGTATGAATTCAAGGGGATTTGATGCATTGGTGCAGGCCATTCTCTTGGGTGCTTGGATGCCTTTTATTTGGTTTTTTGTCATTCTGACATTGTTCAAATATTAGGAAGTTGAGCAAATAAAAATAATTCTTTGCATGGTGTGGTTCTCATGAAAACAAAAAAAAAAAAAAAGAAAAAAAAAAGAGTGAGAATTCAAAGCACACCCCTTAGACATAATAAAGAAATATGGGCTACAAGCACTAGTTTTGGAACTAGAAATACATGTTACCCATGCCTGAAGGTTCCCTCTAATTTAGGCCCTTTCTCGCTTCCTACTTCTCCATCTTACTCTCCTTAGAATGGTGGTGACTCTTTATGGAATTATTCTTGTTGCTTCAAGTGGATGGATTGGTCAAGCGTGTTGATGCAAGGTCACTAGATGTGGTTTGTCTGAGTCTGGATTTGGGATGAGTTCTACTCAGTCACATTAACCATAAAATACATAATGGGCTTTACACAACCTTGTTCTTGGGATTTCATTCCATTCTCTCCTCCATCTTTCTTCCCATTTTCCACCTCATTGCCATTTTTATCATTAGTCCATTCTAGGTTGATGCATTATTTTTCTTTGGTGAATTCTTGTGGGTAAGTTTTTAAGTCTTGCTTCCAAATGACATTCTTAGAGCCTACGGACTCTTTGGTTTGTGGGTTTGTGAGGGCATAAAAGGCATGAGCTTGCTTTGGGGAGGACCCACTAGCATTTCTTTTCGGTGTAATTGTTAACTTCTTTCCCTTAAACATTTTCTACAATCAATCATTTCTTGTTTCATCCCCATCCATGAAATCCATTTTATTGGTGTTGTCATTGATATTTTTTCCCATATTTCTTGTTCCTCATATTCTTCCATCTTATAGCTACCAGACGTTTGCTCTTAGTCATGGGGGCCCTAGCACAAATTTTTCAATTTTCTCTATTTTAGTTTTCGCCTAACCCCTACACCTTGGGTAGTCACGTGTGATAAATCTCTAAACCAGTTTCTGCCATAACCATAACTTAGCCAATGCACTTCATATCGAGGCAAGGTATCAATTGCATTATGGTTTATCTATCCTTGTTCATTTGTGACTGTGTTATGTGTGCAGATGGTGATCATACAAACAATGGACTGGGCTTGGAGGAAGCACTCAGAATGGACCAGAACTGGAGCATTTATGAAAGGAGCAAGTCTGGTGGTGTGGCTATGGATAAACAACAAAAGGTGCAATCTTAGCATTGGCAGCAACACGCTTCATTTTCTTTCTCTCTCTATCTCTACAAGTTACCAAATAAAGGCTTGGATTTCATTTATGTACGAGTGTTCACCACAATGTTCATGAACACTAATGTTGTAATATGCTTATTGATCTGTTCACTGGGCATGCTGAGTCTGTCATCTCATTCCACCATCAGTTGTCAATTAGTCAATAATCCCATACCTTTCCAATATTTTGTAAGGAACTTAAGGATGATTTTTCATTCAGTCGTGGGGGTATGATGAGAGTAGTTACTTTAGAAGTTTATTCTAATTATTAAAGTGGCAATTTTTCTAATTATTAGAGTGGTAGTTTCTCTAAAATTAGAGTGGTAGTTTTTCTAATTATTAGAGTAGTTTCTCCGAAGCTTATAAATACAGTGCCCAGGTGCATAATTTAGGAAGGAAGTCATTCAAAAGAGAGTCTTGGAAGGCATTATTTCAAGGGAAGTCTTTTAGAAGTCTTTTAGGAGTCAAGTAGTGAAACTTTTATAGTTAGAGTAGTTTCCAAGTGCCTACAATAGGAGGTCTAAGTGTGGATGGATCTTTATTCGAGCATTGTGTACCTGAGCACACCTTGTGTATGGCAATAAAGATGAGCTCTTGGATTCATCCTTGTAGCACTTGAGATTTTTTTTCTTACTCATTTCCTTTATTTTATTTTCTTCTACATTTATTTTATTTTATTTTATGCACTTTACATTTTTGTTATTAGCACACACAATACAATCACTTCGAGCATGCATGTATAACTTGGTAACCCAGTAACAATTAGTGTTTGGTAATTAGCGTTTGGTAATTCTAGTAGTAACAATTAGCGTTTGTGGTTGGTATCACTGAGGAAGTTGTTGAACGAATTCAGGAGATCCACCCTGAGATAGGTATATATGTTTTGAGTTGTTTGCAGCCTTAGAGTTTCACACCTTGTTTTTGTCATTTTAGCGTTTGTTATTTTCGAGTGCATAGGTGCTAAACTGAGGTGGGATCCTTCTGAGACAGTTAACATAGAGAGTTTTCCTACATTATCCCCAGAAGTCGAGCAGGTGCCCAAGCTGATTTATGAGGAAGTGACGAAGGGTCTTGTTCACAACGCCAAATCGCTGTGGACCTATAGGCGTTCCGTCGGACAGTTGTGGTTGCAGATTCAAACAAAGGAGAAAGAAGTTTCTGAGTTGTCAGTTGAGTGTGACGATCTAAAGGCTCAGTATGAGTTCACCTCCGCTAAACTAAGCGGTGATCGCTCTTGACAAACCTTCGAGGTCACGTATACTAGGTATTGGAATCTGCTCAATCGTTACGCATCACTGACACGGAGACTAGCAGAGCGTAAGGCCCAAATAGACCTACTGAACCTCAAGTGTCAAGATTGGAAAGCTTTCACTTCCAAGGTGTGCAAATGGGGTTAAGATGAAAAGAACCACAAACATCATTATAAGAAATCATTGAAAGAAGTGTCAATTGAAAAGCATCAACTAGAAATGTTTGTGGAGGGTTTGCGTCTATGCTCTACATTCGATACTTTTCTTCAAAACACAACTGTTCAAATGGAATCGCCTACAAGGGTGATTACAACTGCTTTTGAGGAGGTATATGTGGGCAAATTTCCTTTAAAGCATCCTACCTCGTCAGCGGTTGACAAGGGGAAAGCCTTGGCAGACGTCGACCTAGGCCTCGATGGGACCGACTGGACCAGTGTCTCAGAAGAGGAAATCCTTCGTCGGCTAGAATTCGGCTTGGGGGGATCTCCTGCGGTAAGCATTTTGTTATTATGAACTTCATTCGTTGCACATTGTTTGAAATTTTATCTTTCTCTTGTTCTTACATTGATTGTCTTTTTTTGCATTTTTAGGATCAAGGTAGTGACGATGTCTACGAAGCTGGACCCAGTGAAGCAGGGGCCCATGATGCTAGCGGGTCTAAAGAGGATGACCCTCCTACCCTAGATGTTTAGCTTTGTTCGTTTAGTTTTTTTTAGAGTCAAACTTATATGGGCATTGTAAATTGAGATGAATGAAACTAGTTAACTCTTGTACTTGTACATCATTTCATATATAAAATTTTTTGTTGATTTTGAGTTTAATTGCGAACATGACATGGCAGTGTAAAATGTTTTGGTTTGTTTTTCTGGTTTAAGTGTAATGTGCAGATGTAATTATAAGTTGGAGTAGAATGATACACGAAAGAGGGAAACAAAGTATAAGTGGATGTTCTAGTTTAAGGCCATTTCGGGCCAGATTCGTACTAGTTTAAGGCCATTTCGGGCCCCAGCGTAAGCAAGGAACGTTTCGAATGACACGGGTGGGTTTCTTGGTTGACCGACCCTTTCTGATCGTGGTTAGATTTATGTCGTTGCGGACATGATAGTTTAACATCATTTCGGATAGGTTTTTTTCATTATTCATTGGTTTAGTAATGTTTTTATTTTTTGCATTTTTACGTTGGGAGTAGAGTTAGCGGGTATGATTCTATATTCGGCGTCCCNCGGGCGTGGGTAGTTCTGTTTTGGGTGGTTTTTCTTCCGTGTTTAAAGGATTNCAGTGTTTTCAGATGTTTTGGCATTTGGTGTGAGTTCTGTGTTAGTTGTTGTTTCTAAGTGAGGTTGCGTATGTACAAAGTTGGGCATGGGTAGTTCTGTTTTGGGTGGTTTTTCTTCCGTGTTTAAAGGATTATCGCTTGTCGGTTGTTGTTCATTTATGTCATGCTGTCTAGGCTCTTCGAGCTTAACCTATGAGCCTTGGTCTGTGTCTATGTATGATGAGATGATGGGTGTAGTAGCCTCCTCGTGTATGATGATTTCACAACCTTCATAAGGCAGGTGAATCTCTTGGTGTATAGGGAATGAGACCGCTTTCAGTTGGGCTAACCAGGGCCTTCCTAATATTAGGTTGAATCTTGGCATCTCATCGATTACTACGAAATCAATGAATGTGGGGAATTGGTCCCCTGCTATGAAGTCTAAGGTCACAATGCCTTTAACTGTTATGCGCGATCCGCTAAATGATTTCAAGCATGTGGTTGTAGCTGGTTTGATTTGCTCTGTTAGCTCGAGTTGTTCGATGATGGGATATGGGACTACGTTTGTGGCAGCTCCATCATCTACGTGGAACCTATGTATCTGGAATTGGTTCACTCTTATTGTTATAAACATAGGGGCTGTTGTTACCTCCCCTATTTTCTTATCCACCTTGATGTTATCGTTGTGGAAGCTTAATGGTTTGGAAGCTGTCCCTTCGGGCGAGTACATTACCGCATGAATCGAAGGTTCATTTGGAGGCAAGTCCTCGCTTACTAGGATAGACATTAGCATGCGCACCAAAGCTTCACAATGTGTTTGAGATGTTAATACTAGGTCATATAAGCTCAGTGAAGTATTCTTTTGCTTGAGCACTTGTGTGACCTACGTTAGGGCTGTTGCTAGGTCTTTACTGTTGGGTGCGTGTTTATCAGCAATGACTTGGTCCATTGGGCCCAACAGTTTTATTTCATGCATCATTGGTTTATCCTCCTTTTTTGGAATTGCTGATTCGGGTGTATCATGTTTTCTGGATGATTCCCCCTCGTGACCTATATTTGGTTGATTGTTAGGTTATGTCATGGGTATCGCATTTAATGGAGTGGGTTTAGGAGGTCCTAAGGCTAGCCGTTGATGCTCTTTTTTCAAGCATTCGCGTGTAAGCCTATCTGCTAAGCGTTCTTGTGTGTGACGTAGGGGCGTAGTTGGTTTTGAGGCCTCAAGTTACCTTGGGATTCGTACTACATATGGAGTCGGATGGGGTTGTGGTTTGATAGTTGCCTGCGGTGGGATGCCAGACGGGCTAGGCACCTTGATGACATAGGGGCTTGGTTTATTTTGTGTCTAGGAATTAGAGGATTGGGGATCACTAGGATGTTCAGGTGTCCTAACGATGTATGGGGTTGGTTTAGGCAGAGGTTGGACCTCTGCTGTTGCAATCGTGGATGGCACTCAGACTACATAAGGGGCAGGCTGAGTAGGAGGGGTTCGTAGGTTTGAGGTAGTGACAGCGGGAGGTATACGCACCACGTATGATTTTTCACGTGTCGGGGTGTTAAAATCCATTACGGCGGGGGGTATGTGGACAACATAATGCTGCTGCGGGGCATATGATGATTGAGGCATGGATGTTGATGCAGTGGGAGGAATACGTACTACAAATGGCTTGTTAGGCATTTGTTGTTCATAGTCAGAGTAGACGGTGTTAATGCTAGGTGTTTCAGGTTCATTGTCTAGGTAGATTGTGTTAATAACGTATGGCACCTCTTTGGTATTTAGTGTATCTTTATAGACACCCATAGCCTGGTTCTGCGGTTGGACTGGGTTGGCCTCATCAAAAGTGATTTGGCCTCCATCGATCATTTGCTGTCTGTCTTGTTTCAGGGTGAAACAGTAATCCGTGCCATGCCCATTACGTTGGTGATAGTCGCAGAAACGGTCCATTCTAAAACCTTTGTGTACTGGTGGTTCATCCGGCGTTGCTAGGCTTGGGTTCTGAACCGGTTATGTCTTTGGATCGCTGCCGGGAACAACTGTTTATGTTTCATTAATCCAGCCCTCAGGAGTTGATTGAATAGCTAGGATGGCTTCATAGGCAATGGTGTATATTGGGAGGGTTCTTTCCTCTCAAAGTTTCTCGTATGGTTTGGTGTTGGATTCTGCGATGAGGAAGATTCTAGTGCAGTCATGGGAGTAGGTTTAGTATAATTAGTAGGGGCCACCGGCGGTTTGTTTTGTTGTGCCACATTTGCTTGTTGCATTTCCGCTATTGCCGCTATAGTTGTTTTAGCCTTTTCTTTATCTTTCTTATTGTGTTGATTTTTGAAGGCTAAATATGCAGAATCATGGCTATTTTGGGCCGCCTCCTCTATATTTTTAATCTGTACAAAGGCTTGATTAAGGTTATGTGCATTAAGGTAATATAACTTGGATTTGAAAAAGTTGTTAAAAGCCCCCTTTAGAATGGTGAGAAGATATGTCTGTGGGATTGGCTCATGAAGCTCATTGAGAGCAGCGCTCCACCTCTGGATGAATTTTTGTACGGGTTCTAAAGGCACTTGTTTGACCTATATAAGGCTGTCAAGTGTCACTTCAGGTTTCAAGTTATACTTGAACCTGGTAACNATGGCATGGGGGCATGCTTGGAGTAATGCGCATTCTAATCTAAATGTTATAAGGTGAGCATTGGGGTCCATCTCCCTATTATATTTAGTTAGTGTAGGCAATGATACGCCTTTGGGTAAGGTTAGGGGCGGAATGGAAGAGCTGATGGGGTCATCGTGGTAAAAGTCCACTACCTTCAACTCTCTATTGGCAGCTGTTTTGAGGCGTTTGACCTCATTAGTTAGTTCCTACATTAGTTTTTTAGCATCTTCCCAGTCTTGAGCATTAGGTGAGGTGGTAGCTTGGGGTTGTGTAGTGTGCAGACTAGATTGTTGAATAGTAGGTTGGAAGGTTGAAAGTTGTGTGGTTGGTGGTTGTACTTGTGGAATGTTTATAGCAGATGGCATCAGGGGTGGCATATTGTGAGCAAGGGGTTGCTGTTGTTGTGGTTGTGTTTGGGGGACGTTGACCAGTGGAATTGTGTGAGGTGGTATGTTGTAGTAAGGGGGTTGATGTGGTTGAGCACCCATCACTGCCCATTGCCCAGTCATGTTTTGTGTAGGAATCCCCTGAACTTGTTGAGTTACGGCTGTAAAAGGGGCTCTATGACTTTGGACCCGGGGGATATAATGGGCAGATGTAGATGTCGGTATCACATGCAGCATCCCAATCACGCGATATGGGAAGGTTGCCCCTACATTATTGTGAGGGGGTTGCATTTGTAAGAACTAGGATGCTGTATTTGCGGGAGGAATTACGAGGGGAAGCGTGTTGACTCGAACGTTAGTTGGTGGAGGAATGGGGACAACTGCGGCTGCGTCTTGTTGAGGCGCATGCGCTTGCGTGATGTTCAGTGGCTGGAGGGATGAAGTTTCGCCCGTAAATTGGTGAAACAGCGGGTTTATATAAGTTTGTGGGCTAAGGGTGTGGTATGAGTCTTCATGTTCGGATTGGGCAGCAAACTCGTCCTCCTCTTTCAGTTGAGGGTTTACTACAGGCTGATCTAGGGACTGGCTCCTTTACAGGAGGAGTTGTGTGATAAGCTCAGAGTATGCTCTGGAATAAGGATGATATCGTACGGGGAAGGAATGAACTCTTACCCTCCTCTGTAGAAAATTTCGTACTACCTTTTAACTTCTATTTCGGCTTGGTCTACAGCTAAGCCGACATGTATTTTCAGGCATATGAAGTTGTACTGGTCTTGACTTATGATGTTAGATGACAGGTTCCTCCCTTGCAACCTAAGGGATCAGTGAGGCCCCACTATGGGTTGTGCCGCAGGCTATTGGACCACGGGTTGTTGGACAGCCATGGTGCCCATGATGTCAGTGACTTAGGTGGTTGTAGCGGTGGTGTTTGCGGTGTTCATGATGAGTGGTTGAGAATATGTGGCAGTGAAGGGATATGGAATTAGTGTACTCAGTGCAACGTAAACTTACATTTGTGGCATACAGCATATACACTGGGTCTCAGTGTATAGGCTTCAGCGTAGACAGCGTGTACGTATGCAGCGTATAGTGTCAACGTGGAGAATCTACAGCGTAGAGTGTGCAACGTATATGCTTAGCAGCGTATACAGCGTCAGCGTACAGCGTAAACAGGGTTACAGCGTATAGAGTGTAGCGTATACGGACAGCAGTGTAAACGAGTTTAGGGAGTAGCGTAGACAAAGTCTACAACGTAAAACGTGCAGCGTATATGTCAACAGTGTAAACAGAGTTCTGTGTGCAGTGTAGACAAAGTCTATAGCATAAAGTGAGTAGGGTTAGCCTATAGGGTAGATAGGGTCTACAGTGTATAGTAGACAGCATATGTTCAACAGCATAGACATTGGGGATTTTGCAGACAGAGTTGGTATATGGTCAGCACCGTAAACGCTGAGAGACTTGCAGATGGTAAGTTTTAAACTAAGCAAGTTTTAAACAGAGCAGCGTAGACGCTCGATAGCATAGATGTTGGATAGTTTGCAGATAGTAAGTCTTAAACTAAGCAGTGTGAACACTGGGAGGTTTTCAGACAGGGTCGGCGTACACTCGACAGCATATACACTGGGAGTTTCTGAAGCACAGTGAGTTTAAGGTATAGGCCCTCCTTCTAGCGCCAATTTCTGTACTTCCGAAATTGTCGATCTCTGGCTGGAAGGAAACAGAAACCGGGGGATCACAAGACACGCACAAAAGACCCTACCTTCGCCTGAGGGCAAGCTGGAATAAACGAAGGTAAAGTACCTTGAGTGGTCCGCATGTGGATCAGGCAAGGATTTCCCCAAACGTACACCGAGGTTCTATACGCTAGGTTATACGTGAATAGCATAACAGGCATAAAACAGAGCGTAAACAATGTAATTGATGCGAACGGAGCATAGACGTAAAAGAGCGTAAACAGAATATATGCAACAATTAATGCAAACTGTAACAGATCTTAGGAAGAAAATGTAACAATGGCATTTCAAAATGAGAGTTACAATGCACCGGTCTAACGTAGTTGTGGCTTTGACACAAGGTAGATGAAAAACCCCAGTGGATGCAGGGATGATTGTGGGCTGGTTCACACTGTAAGCACAACGTAGAGGCTGTATGTTCAGCGTATAGGGTTGTCCCGCGTATAGGTTTCTCTACTCTGGTTCTCAGTGTCCCTTCTCTCTGGTTTTCTCCAAAATTTGCCAACCGACCCCTATCTCGTGGAAAATTGGGGCTTTTATACAGGTTTTGACGTTAGACTTGGGTTGGATGACACGTGGCGCATTGACCAGGTACAAAAGCATAAAATTTACAAGTGTACAATAGATTACATTTGCTGAGCGTATACACTATATCAAGGGGGCGTAGACTCTGGGCGTATACGCTAGATGTGCTGGGCATATATGCTTAATGTGCTGAGTGTATACACTTGATGTGCATGCACGTATATGCTGTGGATGCTGAGCGTATACGCTGAAGGATGCTGATCGTATACGCTGGAGCGTATACGCTGAAGGTTGCTGGGCATTTATGCTGGGGCATATACGTTGATGGTTGCTGCCTTGTACCAAGTCTTGTTCTGCAATGCTGTTTCCATGCCGTCTTTGGGGATTGCATGTCGGGCGTATGCATCAGTCGTACAAGCTAAACGTACTTGTGAGGTGTGTACGCTGGTCGTGTACGCTGTGAACATCGGGCGTATACACTGTGAACTTGAGCATATACACTGGGTGTATACGCTATGAATGTGAACTTTGATCGTATACGCTGGGCATATACGCTGAGAATGTAGACTTGGGTGTATACGCTGAGAATGCATACTTAGTGAAAATTAAACATCTGATCTCTGAAGTTGCCATGTTTGACACCAGATGTAGCTGTGGTCGTCTGTTTGTCCCAAGGACCTACTTCTTGTTGGAAAAGTACTAAGCTCGAAATTTTGTGGTGTTTCAGGGGGTAGGCAAGATCCATCCCCCTACATCCCTCCATGCTAACTTAGACTCCTCTACACTAGGGGTATATGACACAAATCCCTCTACATTGGGTGTAGGTAAAATCTACCCCTTGTAGGTGTTTCTAGCATAAAAGAAGCTATGCCTTCCATAAAACCCATCAAATAGCCATTTTTGACATTTCAAAAGGTATTTTTGACACTCCCCAACAGGCCGGAAAATAGATATTACATGACTTTTTCCACTTGGGAGATGAGGCTTTGACCACTTATGAGACATTTTTCATCCCCAAAAGTATGAAATGCATGAGATTTCTCCTCATGGATTACAACTGCCACATTTATAATGAAGTTTTGCCTCGGGTTTTATGTGGTCAAGGATACATGAAGAAACATCGTCACAACATGCAAATTTTGGTGGTGTTTCAATGACCCTCTTTGTTGGTGTTTGGAGGATTGACCTAAGAGTCACTGACAAAGAATACAAAAACACCACTGCAAGTCCATCATTGATGTTTCCTCTCCACATTTGATCTAATTGTATCAAACCATGCTGAAGAGTGCTTCTAATGCAGTAAGGCTATAATGGGAAGATGGTAATGAGGTAATGATGAAATGGTTACTAAGGCTAACAATGCATTCCAAGTCTTGACACCATGGTTGTGATATGGCACTAACATATAGGTCAATTGGTTGGACATTGACACTTCATATTTTGAAGTGTGGTTCACTTGGCAAAAGCATTTGAGAAACCATCACCTTGCTTCAAGGTGTTTTTGGCCATTAGGCTTCTCCCTTTTTATGTTTGGAGCCATAGGTTTGACTCTTTAGCCATTTGGCTTGGAAATTTACATCCCCATTTTTTTATGGGGTGAAACATTCATTGGGTTTCATTACCAAAGCAAGGTTTGATATGGTTTTCATATTGAGTGAGTTGCATTACATTCAATGAACTTAGTGGTTTTCCCATTGAATGAGATGTGTTACGTTCAATGGACTTAGTGCTCTTCCTCTAAATGAGATGTATTACATTCAAGTAGACTTGGAGAAGGAGCATGATGAAGGGATCTCATATGATCATAGTGCATGGATGTCACCACAAGTCAACATTATTACTTAGGGTATGGAATGTTATATTCAGGTTATGGGGCTATGCTCAAGGAGTGGTGCTAGAGGAAGGGCAATGAATGTGAGGTAAGCACTCTTAGTAGGACCAACTCATCAAATCTCATGCATCGAGGTCACATGATGATTTTCGATTGTGATGAGTTGTGCCTTTATGATGACTCTAAGGTTTCACCCTACAAACACAACTTCAAGAGGATAAGAAAACTAGACAAAGAAAGCATGTTGTTACATTACAATGCATATAGGCCCCATAGAATAAAACCAAGCTACCCAAGTCACCAATGTTGCTAGTTTAAGGTTGTAGCTGATTGTGGTTTTGATTTAAGGCCCTGGCAGATATGTTGCCAGTATAAGGTCTTAGCGGATCATCAAAATATTTGTGCAAGCTCGCTTGCTATAGATCATCAAAGTTGTCAACATCGGTCACTCTTAGGCCATGGTGTCAAATGATGGTTAATAAAGGTTATAATGGGTAGGTTAAAGCAAATAGGGTGAAACAAATGTCAAATGATGCATAATGGTATCACATGAGGACCAAATGATGGTCAAAACTACATAAAATTGTGTCCAATAGGCTTTAACAAGGCTATGGTAATGTCAAAGTATATCATTTAATGTCCAATCAAGTTAACCAGGGTCTAACCAATGCTAAATGATGGAAGAATGTAGTTAAATAAGGTTACATTTTTCTACTTCAAGGCCATGGTAGGCCATAGTGTTACAAGTTTCACTGGGCAAGGTTATTATAAGGTAGAAGCAAGGTAGAATATGATAAAATAAAGATATATCCAAGTAAAAAATATGATAAAATTGTGTAGAAATAGAATAAAATATGGTAGTCTAGGTGAAGTAAGCTAAGGATGGTATTAGATTTAATATATATATATATATATATTTAAAAATGATTATCTTTATTTTTATTTTCATTTCTTTTTTTCATCAAATCAGAAACTTGACATCTTCTGATTAATAAAATTTAATAATTTTTTTTGAAAAATGTTCTCTATAACAGAAACATCACCTGATGATGTTAACAGCCTCCTAAGAGGTGACAATGATTCTATGAAAATCCCACGTGCTCCACTTGAAGTATCAAATCATGGGCTCTAGCATCGTGCAGCAATCTTGTTGCCTGAGATTTTATTGAAATTTCATCACTATCAAGAGAAACCTGTAGGTGTAGAGTGCCAATAGTCTCTGTATTTGTAGAGCTTCAGACATGAAAATTCTGAAAACCGTGCACAACTCGAATGCTTTCAATGGCATTAAGTGCTTGCTTTATTTCAGCCTCACGATTCCTTGGGACTCTTTGTAGTAGTATCTCTGATGCATTCCAAAGCAGTGGAATGAAAGAGGAAATTATCATAAACGAGATAAAGATGGAGCAAGCCGGATCTACGATCAACCATCCTTTATACTTGATCAAAAGCGTGGAACTCACAACACCCACACTCCCGAGTGTATCAGCCAAGACATGCAAGAAGACCCCTTCCATGTCTGTGATCTATGTGCAAGTGTGTTTGTTTTGGTTACTCATTTTTCATTGTTGCAAAGGCAGGGCACACAGGGAGGAACGTGACACAGTGGTAAGCGCAGGATGGTAGCAGAGGGCAAGCACAGGATGATGCTGGCGGCACTGCGAGGCATTGCAGCGCATGGCCCTAAGGAGCAGTGTGGCCCTGTTTAGGGCATGCATGGTCTTTTACAGAGCCAGCACAACCCCCTACTGTGTGGCCGTGGTGCTGGTAATGCAGTAGCGCAAGGCAGGCAGCATGGTAGTGATGAAGCATTGTGGTGGTGAAAACACAGGGTTGTGCCTTAGCCCTGCCACACATCAATGTGCTAGGGCTGCGCTGCTAACTAGCACCTCAGCGGTAGCTGCCAGGGCACGGCAGTGGGCACAGGATCTCAGCAGAATGTATTTTTTTGCTATTGTGCTCCCAGTTTTGTATACCCATTCTGGGCAGCATGGCCCCAGTGTGGATGGAGGAGGGCTATAGCGGCTTCTTGGTTTGGGTAAACATCATTGACATTGTAGGCAAGAAAATAGTTTTAAATGGAAAAAATTAAAGGAATAGAAAATGTTTAGGAACAAATTAAACGTAACAGGCCCTAAGCCTAATGTATATGTACACATGGCAACATAGCCATATCGAAAGCATGCTTGAGTGATTTAAATGTGGATGGATGAGAAAGACCTTGCCATTGCAAATAAATAGGAGTGAAAATATAAGTATTGTTGAATTAGTTGTAGCATACTATTGCATGTTATCACCATGACCTCCTATTTTTTTAAAAAATAAAGTAATTCGGATATCATCAACAATGGAGTTAGTAGATGCTCCTCTTTGGTGTAGTTGGTCTACTTCATTCCATGTGTTGGTCCACTACATTTTTTGAAGAAAAGTATGACAAGAACTCCATAAATGGTCATGATTTTCTACTAGAATGCACATCCATCCTTGGTTAAGAAACTATTCCATAGAGGAGACTGGTAAGTTATCGTAGTGACATACATTTTTTTAAGTTAAACTTGGTCTTCTAGTAAGCCATGAAGTTTTTTAGTCCACATGCCAACCCTATCATCCTTAAGTTCCTTTGCACTATTAGCCAAACTTGTCCAAGCGTGTTCTAGAAAATACACAAAAAGAAGGGACAAGGCACTAGCACAACTTTCTAGAGGTAAGGGTTTCCCACAAATCATTTCTAGTAGCCATCCCTCTCTTTCTTGAAGTTGAAGAGCTTCTATAAATAATCTTTGAATGCAACTTTTGGGGCTTGAGTTGGGAAGTAACGAATAACATCAGGAGCATTTTCTCTCCAAAGTGAAATGACACCCTCTTCCTTGATGATGTGGGAAAATTGACCACCACCATCAACAATATGTCGGGAGGTAAAGCGCCTGGACTAGACGGTTGATCTTTGGAGTTCTTCAAAGCTTTCTTGGATATTGTGGACCCCAATCTTCTGGATGCTTTCAACGTCATGCTGGCCAGACGGCAAGTACGGCGCGAACTCAACTGCTCGTGCATCATCTACATCCCGAAACAGTTGAATGCACACCGCCCAGAACACTTTCGTCCCATTGGTGTGTGCAATGTCCTCATTTGCATCTTCTCCAAACTCCTGGTCAACCGTTTGAGCCCCCTCTTGCCTAAGTTGGTTGGACACAATCAGGCAGGCTTCGTCCCTGGTAGGACCCTTCAGGATCAGGTTCTTCTTATGCAAGAGGTCCTTGACTCCCTCCGCACTACGGGGTTCCCTGGTCTATGCCTCAAGCTAGACATAGCGAAGGCATACGATACACTTAGCTGGGACGCCCTACATGACGTCATGCAGAGGAAAGGCTTTGACCCTGGATTTATCCATTTATGTTTACATATCCAATCCTCTGCTGGGTTCTCTTTTGACGTAGGGGGGCGGCTGTGGGGCTTTTCCTCCCTTGGTCACGGTCTGAGGCAAGGCGACCCCCTGTCCCCTTTGCTTTTCATCATTACCATGGACCTCATGCAATCCTACTACAGCACGTCGGGGGTGGAGGGCCTGGACATTGTGGGGGTGGATTGCCGTGTTGAACACTACGCTGACGATACCATGCTTCTCAGCCGGGCCGCGGTCCCGCAGGCACACTGTATCAACCTGGCCCTGACCAGACTAGCCGCCGAGTTAGGTTTAGAAATCAACCCCACCAAGTCGGCGGCGCACTTCCTCAATGTCAACCCGCAGGTGCAAAACCGGGTTACACAAATTCTGAACGTTTAACCCAGGAAAATCACCAATACCTACCTGGGTATCCAGCTGTTCCAGTGTGGGCGGAACAATGCTTGGACCCCCCTCCTGGCCAAGCTCGAGCACCACATCAATCATTGGGCAAACCATTTTCTTACGCGCAAGGGCCACCTCCTCATGGCCACTGGGATCCTTGCGGCCACCGCGCGCTTTGTGGTGGCGGTCGCCGAGCCCCCCGCGGCCATCATCCACTAGATCAACGCCAGGATCTGCTGTTTCATTTGGCGGGGGGGCAAAGGGACGAGCAAACTCCATCTTGTCAATTGGCATTGCGTGGCTCGTCCTCGTACGACGGGGGGATTGGGGGGTCACGACTTTCGAGGATGAGTGTGCAATGGGGCAGCAGCGGCTGGTTCACCGACTCACTCGTGCTTAGGGGGAGTGTAGTCAGTGGGCCCGTATCGCCCGCAGGAAGTACTCGCCTTGGCTGTCTAGATCGCATGCTTCGCGGCCTTGGATGTCTATCTATCGGCACGTGCGGCGGATGCTGAGTCTGAACTGGATCCACCTCGATCCACGTGCCATCCTGACCGATAAATTTTCCCCCGAGGATGGCTGGTTGGCGATCTGGCGTGGGCGGCTTCCCGAGAAAGTCAAAATCTTTCTGTGGATGCTCAAATCTTCCGCGCTCCCCGTGTGTGCCGTGCTGCAGTAGCGCGGCATCACGCAAGACACCACGTGTCCGCGCTGCGGCTGTTGCCCTAAAACCCTCAACCACTTCGTCTATGAATGCCCCTACATGGTTGCCACTTGGCGTGCATGCAGAATGCCCCCCCTGCAGCGATTTGATGGTGACTCCTGGTCGACGCTGTTGTTATGGCACGCCTGGAAGGCGCAGAATTGCACGGTAATTGCATAGGCGGCTACCCCCCCCCTCCAGCAACTTATCTAGCGGACCTGCAGAGCGTGGCAAGAGATTGCGGACGCTATGGGGCAGACGCCGACGTACGA
Organism: Gnetum montanum; assembly: GCA_015680685.1. NCBI lineage: Eukaryota > Viridiplantae > Streptophyta > Gnetopsida > Gnetales > Gnetaceae > Gnetum > Gnetum montanum. The sequence goes on from MNCI01024668.1 coordinate 419,667, forward strand.
ACCTGACTGTGCCGTCTACCAGGAAGATGAGGAGCTATGGTGGCTAGTCTACCAGTGCGGCTGGGCCGCCTTGCTGCAGAGGCTGGTCGAGGACCCTGACCTTCTTGACAATTCATTCTTTACTAACTGGCGCGGTGATCAAACCTACTTCCAAGGCCGAGTAATTCGCCTCACGGAAGCTGCCCTGGCCACCTACTTGGGGGTCCCAACCGCTGGGGAGGTCATCCTGCTGACTTCCCGCAGCCTCCATAACTCTGCTACTTTCTTCGAGGGGGTTTCCCCAAGAACGCAGAGCCATCAGGTCCCTTGGACTTCTCTCCCGTGCCTCTGGGCTCACACTGCCGCCTTGGTGGAATGCTTTTTTGTGTAGTTGGGCAATGTCTCCAAGCTCCAGGGGCTGCATTTTACTTTCCTGCGGTGCTTGAAGGATGGCACCCAGGTTAACCTACCGCGCTTCTTCCTCGAGGCCCTCTGCCTTAAGCACCGCGGTCGCCACTCGGGGCTAATTTTAGCTCTGTGGCGGGGGGCGGGGGGGTAGGGGGAGCCGGGCCCATCCTTGGCCCCCACTGGGGGCCATCTCGCTGATGCCCCCCTACTTCCCCCACTTCTTCCACCCCACCCACTCAACGGCGGTGAGCTGCTTTCAACCTTACCTGGGGACGCCGCTCTCGCCGCAATCCTGCCCCCTTGCCTGACCCCCCCAGCAACCCCCCAAATTGGGAGCCGAAGCTTCAACAGGCAGTCGCTGTAGCTCGGGAGGCAGAGTGACAGACTTCGGAGATTAGGTGGACCGAGACCCTGGCCCAGTGGCGTGCCGACCACGAAGCCCAGCTTCAGGAACAAGCACCATAGCTGAACAGGCAGCATACGCTCACGATGGAGACTTTGCGGGCCCAGCTCACGGATGAGCTTCAGGACTGAATCAGGGAGGAGCTGCGTTAGGAGGAGGCTACTTGGCAGGCCCAGGAGGCAGTGGCCCGGGAAGAGCAGGAGCGCTTGCAAGAGGAGGAAGAGCAACGGCAACGACAACTTGATCGGGCCCATCAGCACAACACCCGCCAGTGGCTCAGGGGGGGGGGGGCGTTGCCCATATAGCATTTTGGGCATTATCTATGAGAGCTCCTGGGGGGAGCTCAGAAGCCACATAAGATGCACGTCCGCTAGATTCCACCCTGACGCGGGGGATTCCTCAGCGGACCAAAGCAGGCGTGAGACTCTTATGCAGGGCTTCCAGCAAGCCGCAAATTTTGTGGACACCAAGGAGCATCGCGCCATCCTGGACCTGCTTCATGAGCTGGAGCTGCCTCGGTGTGCCTGTCGCCACCTGTTGACTCGCCCCTAGCCCCCCCGACACCGCTACCCCCCGTTTTCAGTTGGCTTCGTCTTGTCTGTTTGTTGGGGGTGCGCCCCCCCT
>MNCI01024668.1:421180-439011 GCA_015680685.1 Gnetum montanum
GCTTGTAATTGTATACTCGTGTACCATACTTCAGTAATACATACCCGAACATTCTCTCTCTCTCAAAAAAGGCTAAGATAATTTGCTAGCCTTAATCATTTCATCTTGCTTTTGGATAAGCAATTTCACATGCTCAATAGGAGCAGCAACATTTTGGGAATAACCCCTGAAATGCCACCCATGAGGAAACCAATCATGAAGCCTGTGAATCCCCTCTTAGATGGAGTTGGGATAACTAGAAGCATTTGGTTTCCCATAAACACCTTATTGTTGGATAGACTAGTAGGAAAAATTGGGGTTTAGAAAGAGTCATTAGAGTAAGAGGCATTAGTGATCTTGTTAGATGCTAAAAATGGTGTTTCTAGACCTCCATAGGACTATAGTAGTAGTTCAGGATAATCATTGACCCATGGAGAGCAAAGCCACCAAACCTCTACTTGATAGTAGGAAATTGAGGTCACTCAAGCCATTGTAAAGGCTAAAAAAAAAACAACAATCAAAACCTTAATGCTACTAGCAGGTTGTTAGGGAACCAAAACATAGTAAGAAGAGTTTCTCTCTTTAAGCTAAAATGAAGGTTAGAGTAGTATAATTTTTTTTTTTAATTTTTTTATGTTATAAATATAAATGATAAATGTAGCAAGGATAATAATAAATAATGGTAAATAAAATGTGATGTAATGACCATTGTAAATTAAGATATGTACATATAGGTAAAACTTGCAAATGATGTTAATGATGTTGCCATTTTTAGGCCTTGGTGGGCCATGGTGCCAATTTTAGGCCTTAAAGGACCATAGGATCTATACTTGCCTAGCAAGTATGAGATGCTCTCGAAAGAGCACATAAGGCTAGAATCAACATTGAAACATGATAGAATGTTGTAAAGGTAAACAAATGATTGACAAAAGAATGGATGAGACATTTACCATGAACTTTTTGTTTGATCTTTGATAGATCAAGGAGTTCTTTTGGCATGATCCTATGGTCACCGTTTCTCTTATTTAGCATGAAAAGTTGTAGGCATTTTTGTTGATTGTCTTGTGTCACAGAGTTGGAGCTATTTACATCGTTGTTGTTCTCATCATGGTTGGGCCTAGTCTGAGTGTCGAGAGTTTCCTGTTAAAATTCTACCTTTAAACCTCAATACATGTTGACATAGTAAAATGAGGGTAGTGATACATTGTTCCCATGGACCACAATTTTTCCACCTTTTTATGACAAGTAAATCTCCTAATATATAGGAGATAAAACTACTCAAAGGTTCCCTAGCCATGGTCTTCCTAGGATCAAGTTGAAAACAGGTGTTTCTTTAACTACTAGGAAGTTGGCATATGTGGAAAATTATTCATTGGCTACAAAATCTAGGGTGATGTAACCTCACACTAATACTCATGATCCATTAAATGACTTAAGTATTAAGCTGGTGGTTGCTTGGATGTTCTCGATTAGGCCTAGCTTGGCTACAATGAAATATGGTACCACATTCATGGTTGCCTCATCATCCACATGAACACAATGTACCTTGTACCTACCAACATGTATAGTGATGAGGAGAGGAGTGGATAGTACTTCTTCATGTTTAGAGTTAATCTTCACCTCAGTGTCATGAAATTGAGCATTGGTTGATGCTCATTTTCCCTAAGTGAATCTTGCTCAATGATAGAGTGAATCAACTCTCTATTAGTGGACATGTTCATGCTCATAGGGATAGAGGTTAACACTTGAGCAAGTGCATCCCTATGAGATGAAGAAGTCATGACTAGATCATACAAGTTTAGTGATATTTTCTTTTGCTTAAGGGATCATTTAGCTTAGTCCATTGTTGAAAGAAAACCCATTCCCTTGGTGTGTGATGTCTTGGCCTTAGTGGTTCTAACATTCTTCATTCTTCCTAGAGTTTGTGGCTTAGGTTTTGTTTCATGTGCCTTGGATCCCTTGTCCATGGATGTAGTTGGCTTTGGTGCAAGTATTGATTGGTTACCTTTAGTAGGTTTATTTGTTGGTTTGGAAATAGGTTTCTTTTGCCACCATTATGAAGATAATTTCTTGTTAACCTTTGAATTGTGGACCACTATAGGTGGGCTTTGATTATGAGTTGTTGTGGTTTTGCTTGTTGAAGGTATAGGGACCTAAAAAATAAATTGTTTACTAGGATTTAAAGGATTAGCAACTAGTTAATGTTGTGATGTTGAAGCCACTGAAGGGAGGACATGTATAATGAAAGGTTCCTTAGGGGCCAGAGGAGGTGATACCCCTATGAAAAACAGCTCTATAGGCTTTGTATTCTAAGATCGTGGTGGTACTTTGATGACAAACAATTTTCTAAGAAGGTTAGACCACTTGGTTTCTATGAATGAGGCTATGGTGTAGGAGTTGTTGTTGGCACTTGGAAAACTAGGCTCATTCACTATCAACTCTCTATGGTTTATCATCTTCTAGAGGTCATCATTTATTACTAGGAAAACTTGTTTTCATGACCACCCATTTAATGATAATGGCAATACCTATCTAGTTTGAAGTACCTTAATAGCATAGGATCATCTCTGGTAGCTATTTTTGGATCTTTAGCTATGTCACAAAGATGTTCATACCTCTTACGAGCCTCTTCAAATAGTTTCTTATGTTGTATACAGTCATCTTTAAGAAACTATTCCAAAAGCTCAAAGGGTTTCATAGGCAACCATGCATACTTAGACCTCTTCTTCTACCCAAAGTTTGATCTTGATTGATTTGGGATGTAGGAAGTGGAAGGTTATGATGAGTCAGAGGATGTGTTACATTGTAGTGATTTCCTCCTCTTTGCCTATTTTGGCTCTTTTGCTACTACAACCACAATTGTATGCTCTTTTTTATTCCTATTTCTATCACTTCTCACATGTTGATTTTTGTATGCCATCTAGGCTAGGTCATTACTTACCTTAGCTACCCCCTCAATGTTCTTGGTTTGTGAGAAGGCTTGGCTTAGTTACTAGGGCTCTAGGTAGTACAAATTTGACTTGATAAATTCATTTACTACCCGCTTTTAGATGGCCAAGAGATGGGTTTCCATAATAGGCTCTAGGATTTCATTAAGTATTGAGTTCCATCTTTGAATGAACCTTTTAACCAATTCAAGTGGCCCCTACCTCACCTTCATCAATTGGTCCAACATGGCATCCATCTTCAAGTTGTATTTGAAGTAGTTGACAAATTGATTAATTAAGTCTTCAAGGGAAGAGATGGAACCTTTAGGCAAGGTTAGGTACTAATCTAGAGCCTTTCACTTGAGGGACATAGGGAAAATCCTCAATATCATATGAGGCCAAGCTTGCAAAAATAGGCACTTAGACTAGAAGATTACTAGATGTGAACTTGAATTCCCTTCATCATTGTATTTGGTGAAATTTGAAATAAGCAAGCCTATGGGCAAGGTTACTTGAGACATCATATGACTTATAGAATCATCTTGATAGAAATCTAGAACCTTGACCATCTAAGTTGTGTTGGCCTTGAGTTTTCATCACTCCTCATTAAGGTATTGGATCATTTGGAAGGCTTGACCCAAGCCTTGGAGCATGCTTATGGGCTTTTGTGCTTGCATTGATGATTGAGGAAGAAGTTGATGTGATTTGGACATCACAATAGTTTATAGTATTGAAGAGAGAGACTAGGTTATGGTGGCCATAAGTGGGCTAAACAAGGAGAAATATTTTTTTGTTGGAACTTGAGGCATGATGGGACGCGATATCGCATGGGCCGTAATATCACATATGTGATATCGCAGCCACCACGATATTGCATCCCATGTGATATCGCGGTGCATCGCAAAGTCTATAAATAAGAGGTGGCTCTCCCTTTTTTTCCATGCTAGGCCTAGACCGTAGGGAAACTCTGGTAGTTTGATCTCTCCAGAGATAGAATATTTTCCATGTGCCAACAGTAGGAGCTCCAAAGTGAACGGATCTTTATTTGAGCAAACATTGTACCTGAACACAAGTTTGTGTACAACAATAAAGATGAACTTCTTAGATAAACCTTGCAGTGCATGGAATAGGCTAATAAGGATTTTATTTATTGTTATTTACTGATTTCCATTTAAATGCTTTATTAGTGATTAAATCTCTCTCAACCCTTCTATTGGTGACCGTTTGGGACACAACTGCCAACAAGTGTCCTCAAATAGGATTTAGGTGCTTGCTGGTCTTCTGGCAACACCAAGGCCTAGATACCTCCAAATAGACTTAGTAGTTAATGTGAGTATGTGTGTGTGCTATTGCGGTATGCGGTTGTGAAAAATGAAATGATTGCATTGTGTGTAAACTACAAATGACTTATCTTAAAGAGATTCAGCCAACTTTGCCAAGTACTATGAGTTGTTGAGAGGTCCTATTTTGTTCAATTGCCTAGTCTATGCAGTCCTTATAATACCTACTTGTAACAAATAAAATTTTGTAAAAACATTTGAGCACAAATCCGTGAATCTACTTCTAATTTTCTCCAGAGAAAGAAATAGTTCCACAAGAAAACTAGAAATAGAGCAAGATTCGATGGAAATAAATAGAAAAGAAAGAAGATTTATGTTAAGACCTCAAATGTTTAAACAAGGTAAAATGATATGAGTAAACACTTTGCAATAAAATTATCCCAAATTCAATAACTACGAATTTGTCAAACTTCCAAGGTTCAAATAAGCAATTTCTTCAAGACAATCCTACTATGCTACCAAAAAATTGCTATGTAAACTATCACGTACGAGACTCCATTTTGGCTAGATAATGGATGTCAACAATTACATTCAAAATAACCTTCAAAAGACTTGACAATTTCTGATTGAAATACCACGGAGATTCACTTTAAAGATAAAAGAAAGCTATTCTGGTCCCATCAAAATACCAAAGATTTTCTGAACCCTCTTGACTATTGAATCATTCAACGACTTGACTACATGCAGAGGCTCTCTTACAATAATTTTAATAGCCTTTCTTATACATTGCATAATAATAAAATTTACTACTAAAATGCTCTTAAGGCTTTCAAACACAAGCGTCTCTAGGCAAAATTTTAATAGAAATTTCTATTGTGCAGCAAGAACAATAAGAGCAATCTAAAAATCCCAAAATTACTTACCAAGGATGATACTATCTAAACCACTAGCTAAAAAATTTAAACAAGATAAAAAACAATAAGCATAACTCACAAGACTATGACAAAGAGGCTAAAATCTTTTCTTTAGCAAGTCATCTTACAAGCAATCTTTCACGATGTCTTCTTTACAAATCTTCCAAGACCCCAAGTGAGACCCAAAGTGTGTGATCATTTTCTTCTTACCCCTAAAGCCTTTTTATAGGGTTTAAAAGGTAGTTACATATTTCAAAATATCTTAGCTAACTTCTCTCCCAAGTAAGGAAGTTATAACTTGCCGAAAAAGTTAGGAGATTACTTGCCCAACAAGTTAGGTAAGTTACAAAAAATTTGGGTGGTTGTAACCACCATAGAGATAAAAAAGCTACAGTTGACAAGTGTCCCTTTTAGCTACCAAGTGTTCACCATGGAGATAAACAAGTTGTAGTTGGAAAGTGGCCTTTGTAGTGGTTACAAACATTATGGGATTAAGGCTAGGAAGTTATAACTTCCACAAAAAGTTACCACTATAGAAATAAAAGCTATGGTGGCCAAGTGTCCTATTGGATAACTATCCAATATAACTCCTTAGCATATGCAAATTTTTAGATATATAGAAGGACCTTCAACTTCATAACAATAATAGACACTTAAAGGATTTTTTTCATATCCAAGATTTGTTGGAATTGTCAGAAGATGTATCAGTTCGGAGGTATGAGTGATTGACCATACTTGATGAGCATCCATGTGACGATATAAAATGCCAGAGCACAGTGATCATGGTGAATCATTTGCGTCCAAGTTGATGAGAGCGTACTTAACATCATATTTGAATGAATGGAGTATAGGATGTCTCCTCTAATGCCACACTTTTCCTTCATAAACAACAAAGCCGCTCTCATTTTGGCTACTGTTATTGCACCTCATTACAACTAAAATTCTGTGATAGAAAAAGTGCTTTAAGCATTGTAAGAACTCATTTCCCAAGGTGTTCACAAAATCTATTATCAGAAACAAAAGCAACAGCACAAATCCCATGGCTATTGAGCTCGATTGTAGTAAAAACAATGTCAGTATCACAAGGAAATGCAGAATTTAAACATGGAGTGACATTGAATATGCCATGAATATGCCACATTCTCCAATAAGAGTTTTATATTTACTTGTGTTGATTTCTTTTTGGAAGGTTCTTTTATTCGTTTTCATGGCCTCGGTAGCATCAATGCGAAGAGGATTACCCTGGGAAAGCCTGTGATGTTTGATCTTCCACATGGCCCTTTCTGTGTTGAAAGCTTCAATGGAAGCCCTAATTTTCTCTGTAATTCCAGCAACTTTACTAGATGTGATTTTCAAGCAGCGCAGAAGTTTGTTATGAGATACGCCAATGTCGCCGGCCTTGATGATGTCGTAGAGGTCACCATGCGCGTTGATCTTGCCAAGAAGAGTTGAGTGCTTAGCATGGAGACTAGTGATAGTAGGTGGGTGTGGATTTACTAGCCCTGTGCAAGGGATTGGTTGTTGATACAAGAATTGAGAAGGAAGATGTAGTCGTTCCTCTGTTTCTACTGCTACTTAATCTTTATGCAGTAATGGCTGCAATGGAATGGGCGTCTTAATGCAGATTGGACGTGAATTACAAAAGTTAGCCAAGTAGACAAAAACATCAACACTCTGCTTGGAAATCTGGTGAATGGATCTTATGATTTAGGTGAGGAGGATGATCTCTAAGAGAAAATAAGTTTGATTTTCATCTACGGCTGTGGCAGCAACACCCGTTGGCAGCCCATCAATGAGAGATATGATGCCTGTACCATATTTTTACATAATGGATTCATACCTTCTCTTTAAGGGAAAAAAATAGAAGAGAGGCCTTAGGACTGAATCCATAAATTAGTAGCATCTTCCAATCCAACAAAGAAAATAAAATTTAAAAATGACTATAAACTATCATCATTTCACCAGCACAAATGTATGTTGCAGGCATCCTATGAATCGCCATCCATAGTGCAATGGTATTTCAGAAAAATTGCCTTTTATCCACAAGACCCACTGGAGCCTTTGCTCTTTTATGGGAACTTATATAGTTCTCTACATTATTCTCCATGTCCTCCAAAACCATTATTTCCCTAGAACCATCACGTCCAAAACGTTGTGTTTCAGTTTTTTTGGAATCCTCCAATAATGAGGGTTGTTTAAAACCCTTGGCATCAATTTTCTCCATTTCAGACACTTGATGATTGTATGTTCTTGCAGTTAATTTTCTCTCCATCTTTTCATTCTGACTTGAAAAAGTGGGTTTAATGTCAATGGATGACCTAAATAGAGGATAATATGTCTAAGAAGATAGGTAACCAAGTGTTGTCACAACATCCCTTATAAGAGGCCACATGGTGGCTTGTTCCTGCAAGCCATTTTAGATCATGATATATAAAAGGCGGGCTTATCTTATTGTGTAGATGTTCAAATCCTAGTGCTGCTCCAACTGCAATTCTCAATCTTATGTTCTAATCTATTCCATGAAATGGCCAAATGTGCCAACACCTTCTCTCCTAGTTAAGTGCCTCAGTAAGACCACTTTGAGCACATGCGTTACGCTTGGTGATCCCAACAATGATTAGCATTTTGTAACCAAGGTTGCATCAGTTCAGGGTGTGAACAGTAAGTGGGAATGGATGATGATGCTAGGTTAATTAAGACTTAGTTAGTTAGTTAGAGTTAGTTAGTTAATCTCTTCAACCCTTTACGTTGTTAGCATAGGAGATAAAATAGAAAAGCTATAAAAATCATATACCTCGGACTTACTTAGCCATACACCATGACAATTACAAGTAAGTCTAGGAAGACAATGAATAATTAACCTTAAGTGTTCCATGAGGCGTGTAGGGACTTAGTCTATGGAGTTCGACCGGATCGTGCATGTTACGCTCGTATTCATATGGTTGAGTGTAGGCGTACCTCACCACTCATCATTGGCGCCGTTACCGGGGGCTAAGTGTTTGTGCGCTAAGTAGAACATAGGAAATCAATCACATCGTTGAGAGCTTAAATGAACCTTAGGGTTAATTAAACAAAAAAAATTATAATGGTCACATAGCACACTAATAAGACACAATGTCTTCTTCTTCTTCTCACAAGAGCAATTCACCACCTAGGGATCATATAAAGAATAGCCGACAATCCAATACACATAATCTAAATCAGCCGGTTCCTCAACAATATAGGTTGGTATATACTCATCTCAATGAGTATATACCCAATTTTACTTTTATCCTCCATCAAGATGAACAGATGCGCTGGAGAGACTTGCAAGGTAACATAGTGTTACCTTTGAATCATGCAGTTCCCAACATGCTCCTCCATGCTTTGGCACAGATTGGCATGACTCAGCTTTATGCTGAATACATTGTGGTAGAGTTTGACATGAGGGATTCCTATCCTATAGCCACACAACATATGAGGGACTCAAGGAAAGAGAGCCAACATACACTATTGAAGGGCAAAGAGGTCCCGCACATCCTAAGTGAAATTGAAGATGGTGAACCACTTATCACGAGTTCTCTATCGAAATATGTTCCTCCTCCTAACAATAGTGAGGAGGTGGGGTATCAAAACCTACGCTCCACGATACAAAACCTTAGTTTTGATACCCATGAACATCAGCTGTTCACTGAGGGAAAAACAACATATGACAAGGATAGGCACTCAGATCATCATCACGATCAGGGCCGAAGCCATAGAAGAGAAGGCAAGAAACATCGCCATGGTGATGGTTCTCCTTCTTCTTTGACTTCATCACATCACTCACCCCCTCCTTCCACATCTGGGCATAGTCATAAAGAGCATAATAGTGAGGATAGAGGTAGGAAAATTAAGAGACCTTGACGAGAGAGTCGAGAAAGAGGATGAGGGCAATCAAGAGAATTAAGGCATGAACAAAGGAAAAGTAGGGAACAACGTAGACATCCTAGATGTCATGAAAGAGATGATCATGAAGAACCCCTACTTGCCACCTGAAGCATGCTAGATATAATAGAGGTAGTGAGAATCCTAACAAGGCATCAAAAGGATAGTTAGATCAAATTCTTAGACATGAATAACATTCCATGCTTCAAAGGGGGATACAACGTGGATCTACAAAATCATATACAGGCATTCCACGATGCCTACGCCTTGCAAAACATAGAAAATGAGTGGCAAAAACTAAAGTTGTTTCCCAGGACACTCATCAAGGAAGTAGAGAGTTGGTACTGGTCCTTAAAATCGAAAACCATCAGAAGGTGGAGTACGATGTTAGAACTCTTCAACGATAAGTATCAAAAGTACTCTAGAGTGTCTAATTTGTGTAAGCAGATCCAAGGATGGAAGAAAGGTACTCATGAACCCTTGGATGCTACCATGGGCCGCTACTACACATTGTTACATCATTGCCCAGGCCATGGTTATGCACAACAGGACCAACTTCGCCATCTTATAGATGGGATAAGGTATGAAACTAGGAGAACCCTTGGGACTTATACCCAAGGGAGACTATCAGAACTTAGGTCCCATGGGATTCATCGCTTGTTGGAATAAGTAGCCAAAGAATAAGGGGAGCTATGAAAAAGGGAAAGTGCGGAAGAATATAACCGCGATCCCTATCTTCAAAAGAAGGGAGTGAAATTTTACAATGAAGAGGATGAGTCACCACTTAAAGAGTTGGTGAACAAAAAAACCTTGCCACTTCAGAAGCTAACAACAGAAGTAGCGGCTAGGGTAGATGAATTATGGAGCTCCTTAGACAATAAAATTGAAAATGTCCTAAAGATTATAGAGGAGTCTAAGGAGGAATGAACTAGTGATAAAGACAAGAAAAAGCAGAGAGATTCAGGCCCTGCACATGACAAGGGTAAGGGAAAAATAACTATCTCTGATGAGGTTGTGGACTGAGACACAGACGATGATGGTGGATGTGAGATCTGCCACTATGACCATCCTAAGGGATGTTGTCTAATCATCTCACATCTACAAGAGTCTAGGGTGTATGTAGTCAACCTAAGACTCAATAGATGGTAGACATCCTTGAGGTTACCTTATCCTCAAGATAACCCAAGATAGTTCCACCAACCGTTGACGTACTATCCAAGTGGAACTCCACCACAACCCATCGGACAACATCAGTAGTGGCAATACCCACAGTCATGGGGGATTCCACCGCTGAAACATCAGTATCCTTACTGGCAGCCCAATCCATATGGTTACTACGTGCAACAGCTAATTTCTCCAAGTGACTCCATGGGTCACACAACTCCCCAATGCGACTACCAAGCTCGAGAGTACTTTAGAAGGACTTATTCTCCTTCGGGAGATGCTCCATACCCATACCATCCTCCTAATCCATTTGCACCTCTTCCACCAGTAGTTCCCATAATACCTCCTGCTCCAACAATTCAAGGGGAACTCCCCACTCAACCACAGCAACAAAATGCTACAAGAGCTGTGAACATTCAACCTAATGCTAGTTTTGACAACCGTAAAAAGAAAAGACCTTTCTTCAGAACCAAAAGCCCATACAAGCTCTCACAACAACAACAGGTTGAGTCTGTGATCACTCCTCTAACACATAAGGCTTTGGGGCTTCCTTCAGTCCAAAATCAGAGCTTAACACATACGGTTATGTTAACACATACCGTAACCAACTAGATCAAGGTAGGCCACCTTCCTAGGAAACTATCTAACCCTAGAAGTCCCTTAATCTATCTCTAAGTCGCTGGGAATGAACCACATAGGGCTCTTCTTAACTCAGGTTCTGGAGTCAACATAATTTCACAAGAAATGTATCAAGCCTAGAACCTGCCCCAACTTAAGAAGAGCAACATTCAACTAGAGCTGGTAGACCAGTCCATCACCATTCCCTTGGGATTAGTGGAGGACATTGTTACCACTATGTATGGTTGGTCCTACCCAGCTAACTTCCTGGTGATAGAAGTTAACAACAACGAAGGGGACTTCCCAATTATAATGAGAAGGGCATGGCTGAGTAGAGTAGACGTATGCCTAGGAATTTGTGATCTTTCCTTGGAAATCTATAAGGTAAAAATTTATGGAAAGATCGAGAAGAGGAAAGTTCCATGCATCACATATAGTGATTCATCGGGTGATGACATGGAGGAATAGACAACATCTCCTCCATGCAACAGGTGTGCCCTTGAAACTCTGAGACAAAGATGCCTATATGTAGCAAACACACACCAAGTAGACACCCCATGGTTGATATCTAGTTGAAAGAGCAAACCAACATGCATGGAATGAACTGGGGAAACAACCCATGCCAACAACGAAGGCATAGATACGTTGGAATATGAGCATCGCTGACTTCCACCGCTTAATCTAAGAACATCAATGGGGAGAAGTTGGGCACTTTTAAGAAACTTAAATAGGTGTTCATTATTTCGGATCTCTCCCTTTCCATTCAATCATGGGGGAGATGACCCCCTATGCTAAGCATTTGGGGGCCCTCAGTTCTTTTTAAGTTTTTGTTTTACACGTTTTTTTTACACATTTTTGTTTTACACATTTTTTTTTCACATTTTTGTTTTACAAATTTTTGTTTCACACATTTTTGTTTTACACATTTTTGTTTTACAAATTTCTTTAACTTTTCTTATTTTTGTTTTATATCACCATTATACTTTTTCATTTTGTGTGTGTGTGTGTGATCCACTCTATAAGTTTGTCATTCAATAAGTGTTCTTCATGATGGTATGAACTATTTTCATAGTGTTTGCTAATGTTTGGTTTTTACCTTTAAGTCATGATGTTGATACTAAGGTATGGTACTTTTGTTATGGTAGGTAATGAGTTCACTCCATCCATTCATCCACCAGTTTCTATGGTCTCTCTTAGCTTGGAAATGTACAGTCCCTTTCTAAATAAGAACTATTAACGAATTGGTGATTGGGCATTTCTCAAACTAAGGAAGGACTCAAGGATTGAAAAGGGTATGAATTCAATGGAACTTGATGCATTTGTGTTGGCCATTCTCTTGGATGCTTGGATGTTTTCTTCTTGAGTTTTCTTGCCACTTTGACATTACCCAAGTATCGGGAAGCTGAGCAATAAAAATAACAAAGTCTTTGCATGATGTGGTTCTCATGCATAAACACATAAAACATCAAAAAGAAAGAAAGAAAGAAAAGAAAATAAGTGAGAATTCAAAGCACATCCCTTAGACAAAATAATTCCTTCGGCTACAAGCACTGGTTATGGAACTAAAATAAAAATGTTCCCTCTAACTAAGGCCCTTCTTGCTTCCATTCTCTCCTTGTTTCGTCAGAATGGTGGTGGCTCTTGGATGAAGGAATTCTTGCTACTTCAAGAGGATGGATGAGCCAAATGCATTAATGTGAAGTCGCTGGAAGTGGTTTGTTTGAGGCCGGAGTTGGAATGAGATTTTCTAAGTCACATTAATCATGAATCACACAAGGGGCTGTACACCACTTTGTTCTTGGGATTCCATTCCATTCTCTTCTCTTCATCCTTCTCTCCATTGTTCATCTCATTGTCGATTGTATCATTAGTGGATATATTCTGGTTAATGCATTGTTTTCTTTTTGGTAAATTCTTATGGTTAAGACTTTAACTCTTGTTCCAAATGACATTCCCAGAGCCTACAGACTCTTTGAATGTGGGTTTCTTAGGGCATTAAGGGTATGAGCCTACTTTGGGGAGGACCCACTGACATTCCTCTTTGGTGCACCAGTTAATTTCTTTCCACTAACATTTTTGCAATCTATTTTGTTTTGTTCATTTTCATCTTAACATCCATTTCATTGATGCTATAGTTGTCCCTTTTTCTTCATCTTTCTTGTTCTTTTTCTTTCTCCATTTTATTGCTACCGGGGGTTCGTGATTAGTCATGGGGGTACAGGGCCCAATTTTTTCGATTTTCTCCTAACCCCTACACCTTCGGTAGTCACCATTATATCTCCAGATCTACAATCAACCATACCACAACCCAGCCAATGGACCTTTCACCGCAACAAGGTATCAACTACATTAAAATTCATTCACCCTTGCTAATATAAGATTGTTTTGTGTGTGTAGATGACGATCATACAACAACAGATTGGATCTAGAGGGAACACTTGGCATGGATTGATGCTAAAGCAACTATGCAAGGAGCAAGATGAATAGCGTGCTTATGGATGGACAACGAAAGGTGCAATCTTGGCATTGGCAGCAGCAAAACTTCTTTCTTTCTCTTTCTAAGCTGTCAAATGAGGCTTGATGTCAATGTAATAAGGTGTTCACTCTTATTGTCATTAACACCATTTTTGTTTTGTCTTGTAATGATGATCCGTTCACATGTCATCCCATTAGTTTTATTTTGAGTCAATAATCCCATACCGTCTGAATATTTTGTAAGGAACTTGAGGACGATTTTTTATTCAATCATGGGGGTATGATGGGACATGATATCGCATGGGCCACGATATTGCATACGTGATATTGCGGTGCATCGCAAAGTGTATAAATAAGAGGTGGCTCTCCCTTGTTTTTCATGCTAGGCCTAGACCATAGGGAAACTCTGGTAGTTTGATCTCTCTAGAGATAGAATATTTTCCATGTGCCTGCAATAGGAGCTCCAAAGTGAACATATCTTTATTCGAGAAAACATTGTACCTAAACACAAGTTTGTGTACGACAATAAAGATGAACTTCTTGGATAAACCTTGCAGTGCATGGAATAGGATAATTAAGATTTTATTTATTATTATTTACTATTTTCCATTTAAATGCTTTATTAGTGATTAAATCTCTCTCAACCCTTCTCTCCTAGTTAAGTGCCTCAGTTCAACAGCTTCGAGCATGTGTGTTACGCTTGGTGATCCCAACAACCATTAGCATTTGGTAACCAAGGTTGCATCGGTTCAGGGTGTGAACGGTAAGTGGGAACGGATGCTGATGCTAGGTTAATTAAGACTTAGTTAGTTAGTTAGAGTTAGTTAGTTAATATCTTCAACCCTTTACCTTGTTAGCATAGGAGATAAAATAGAAAAGCTATAAAAATCATATACCTCAGACTTACTTAACCATACATCGTGACAATTACAAGTAATTCTGGGAAGACAACGAATAGTTAACCTTAAGTATTCCATGAGGCGTGTAGGCACTTAGTTTGTGGAGTTTGACTAGATCACGCGTGTTACGCTCGTATTCATATGGTTGAGTGTAGGGGTACCTCCTCACTCATCAAGGCACAAAGGGAAAAAATGGAGCATGAGATTCTTGTGTTACCTCGGATGCCAATTGGGATCTTACTATTATATCAAAGGAAGATTGTGAGGTAGACGTCATCATGGCTAGGTGAACAAAGTTAGGTTGGGTGACAAAGGGTACGAATGAGAATAAGAAGGTAGACTAAGACATAGGTTGTGTCTAGTGTGTGGTGATGATGGGTGTGAACCCATACATGATAGGATGGATAGGAGGAGAGTTGGATCTTGGGAATTTTTTCATCAATGAGGTAAGATATGTGGAATTGGGTGTGGTTGTTTGGGTAGTCAAAGATTGGAAAATACTTTCAATGAAGGTGTTAGGCTCTTTCATAGCCTCAAACTTCTCTTCCTCTTCTTGATGATACTATAAACTAATTTCCTTACTAAAATCATCAACCTCTATGAGTTATGTGAGCATTTATGCATAGAAGTGANGGATGTATTCTTTCTCATTCCAATGTATAATTTCAAATTAATGCTTAGTGTTAGATTTAGAGCATGGTATTAATAGACCAGCTTGCTTCTTAGCATAGAGGAAGTTATAAAATTCCTCATTGATAATTGCAAAATTTGAGCTCTTGGCCCTTTGCCTAAGTGACTACCTTAATTTTATGACTACAAGGTCTTTTGGGTCTTGAACATGAACTAAATCTTGGCTAGATACCATGTTTATAAGGTTAAGTGGAAATATGATTGATTAATTGAAAGAAATGATAAAAAATGCTAAAATGGCTAAATGAGATTGTAAAAGATTAAATAAAGTAAAAATTCCAATAAGTGGAATTTAAAAATAGCTGAAAGAAGCCAAAATAGTTGAAAATGGGTTACTTAATATAAAATGGAAGGAGGTAGGAAGAGGGGTGGGGGGGTGGGGCGGTGGGAGGGGGGGCTATGGTTAATACCCCTTTATCAAAAATGGAAATATGAAAAAGGGGTACTAAACCTCACCCATGCTAGACTTCCTAGTTGCACCTTTGCTAGGTGCAGCAGGGGAAAAGAAAGGGGTGAAAAGGTTAAATATGATAAAAATGGCTAAAGTAAGTTATTTATGATAAATAATAAGGTGGCTGTTAAAAGGGGTATACCCCTTTAGTAAAAATGGTAGGAGGTTGGTGTTAAATCATCACCCATGCTAGGCTTCCTAGCTACACCTATCTTGGAAGAAAAAAAGAAGAAGAAAGGGTTTACTTTTTGGAAAGTAAATCAAAGTGGAAACTTTGATTTTTTTTTCAAAAGTGAGGTTTTACAAGGTTATCAACATTGAACTTGTTGAAATGTTTTTGTGACATCAAAAGGGGCAAAGATTCTTAGGAAATACCAATGCTAGTTTTAGAAATTTCCAGCAACTGCTATGAAATTTTTCCAAAACCCAAACACCCATGCTAGGGATGGAGGGGTGTGGGGTGGGGGGATGTGGGGGGAGGTATGATAGCCATGCTAGCTTTAGAAAATTTCTAACAACTACTGTGAATTTTCTCAAAGCCCAAAAACCCACACTGGGGGCTTGGTGGTAGAAAAAATGGAAAAAATGGAATATTAATTTAGATGAACTACTTGGGTAGAGGCTCTCCTTCTAGTGCTAGAAAACTGTAGAGACTGAAAAATTTGGTTGTTGAAAAACTAAAAATCCTAGTGTAATAGCTTTAACTTGAATCCCTAGGGCCTTCAAAAAGAGGAATTCAAGGTGCCCTAGATGGTCTAGTAGATCACCTAGGAACTTATAAAATGAAAAATTGGGGTAGAAAAAATAAAAATTCAATGTAGATCTAAGAAAATAAATGCACCAAAGTGGAAAAAATAAATCTATATTGCACTCAAATAGGACTGTAAAATTTATTTTAAAAGAATAAAGAATGGTTCAAGAAATGTGGACAAAAATGTATCTAGGGTAGTAAGGGGGTTCACTTCAATGGGGGCTTGGAATCCATTGCTCCATGATCTAGATGTTTCACAACTTCCATTACTTTCGAACCTATGCTTCTCCTTGCACCAGATCTACAACATTGGTGTTACAAGGAGGGGTGTAATAATGGCTATGGAGGTTTCATGCTAGGGATTCAAGAAGCTCTATGTGTGTTCAAAGCTCTTAAATGCAAAAATGCTTAAAAAATGCCAAAGTGTGTTAATGCCAAGGGGGTGGACCTCAAAAATGATATTTGGGGTTGGTTTATATAGGATTTTCACCTTAATTTTTTCTATAAATTAACTACAAATTGGACTTCAAAATTTCTGCAAAATGGCTCCAAATTTTTTTTACTTTTCAAGTGGGGTAGGTGCCAAAATTTGAGGGGTTAGCATATATAGCAAGTGTCATACCCCCATGTTCATTCTATTTACGAAAACTAGTAATGGGGGGATACCTTTCAGGCTAGCCTTGTTCTTCTACATTGGGCCTTCAACCTTCTATGTTGGCATTGCAGGATCCTTGTTGGAGTTGATGTAATGTTGAATCTTGGCCATGTTAGTTCTATGCTAGGAGGAGTTATCAACATTGGGGGGATGAAGGATCAACACTGGGGGTGAAGGTCAAATCCCTCTACACTAAGCATTACCCCCTTTCTACAATGGGGATGGGTGACATACACCTCATACACCCCTACACACTAGCTTAGACTCCTCTGCATTGACATTAGATGATCCAAACCCCTCTACATTGGGGGTCAATGCGATCTATGTCCCTATAGGCATTTCTAGCATAGAAGAAGTTATACCCCCCATAAAACTCATCAAATAGCCATTGCATGACCTTTTCCACTTGGGAGATGAGTCTTTGACCACTTATGAGGCATTTTTTAGCCTCAAAAGTATGAAATATGTGAGATTCACCCTTATGGATTACAACCTCCACATTTATAGTGAATTTTTGCCTAGGGTTTCATGGGGTGAAGGCTACATGAAGAAATGTGCTCACAACAAGAAAATTTTGGTGTGTTTCACCATCCAAACTTGACTTTTCACCATAATAAGAAGAGTCTCTACCTTCATGCTAAGAATAATACATAAACTAAAGTTTATTCATGTTATCTTCTTAAATATTTTTTTTCTTTTTTTTTTAATAAAAAAAGGGTTATCTTATTCAATGTTTTTTGGTATTTGTCAAAATTTCCACTAGAGGATCATATGTACTCCTTTGGCATATAGTCAACATGATACTTTTATAGAACATAATAGTATGCTAGATTAGCATACCCATAGGAATTACACTTGTGACTTGTAACCACAAGCCATATGCTCTAACCAACTTAGTATTACCTCTCTAAAACATCTTAAATATGGGGATGTTAGAACTCGAAAAATGTGAAACATAGGTATGCCCCAAGATTTATAGAAGTTTATAACTTAGTATCATCTAGTAGAATTGAACTTATAACCTGGGTTACCAAGCCAAGACCCATACTACTAGGCTAAAACCTCATTGTTCAAACATCTTAAATATGGGAAAGCATGGGGGTGGGAAGGGGGGGGGGGGGG
>MNCI01024668.1:439878-455221 GCA_015680685.1 Gnetum montanum
GTAACACATAGTTGATGGGTGATGAGTGGCGAGGTACCCCTACACTCAACCATACGAATACAAGCGTTACACGCGCGATCCTATCGAACACTGTAGGCAGACTAGTTGTGGCATCTAGATAGTTAGCCTTAGGTCATAGTTTGCTGTCTTCCCACCTAGACTAGTATTAGCTTTTTCACATATGGTTTAGTCCAGAGTGAGGTGTATAATGTGTTTCTATGCTAATGCTACTCCTGAAGACAATGGAAGATAATATTAACTAAGCTAAGAGAGAAAGGATGAGAGAGAATCTAAGCTAGCCTGAATGCGATGAGCATCCATTTCTCGATCATCCGTACACATCTTGGACTTTGTGCATGACTACCACTGGGATTACCAAGCGTAGATCCTAGGTACGCTACTGGGTTACCAAGTAGTCACACTTAAATGCTTGTAATCAAGTCATACTCATTCTGAGTTTAACAGGAGTTTAGGGTGAGAAGAGATTAACTAAGAAAGTAATAAATAATAATTAATGAAATAATTAAGCTAAGTCAATGCTGCAATGATAAAGTAATCTTGATCTTTATTTCCAGTCATGTGCATGTCCAAGTACGCCACACTTGAATAAATATGTCATACAATTACAATCATCACACTGCGGGCATGCACTAGGGGAAAAGGGTAGAGAGGACTAAGTGACTAACTTACATTAACTATTCATTAACTAGGTTCTAATAATTCCTAACACTAGTATCCATTACCACTTGCCGCACACACCCTGAACCAATGCAATGCTGCTAGGATTACCAAACACTACTCATTACTGGGTTACCAAGTGTTACACACGTGCTTGAAGCGGTTGTATTGAATGCACTTAACTAGGAGGGTCAAGGGTTGAGAGAGATTGATTATCTAGGAAAGCATTTAAACATTTAAAAATGATTAAATAATATTTAGCTTAGTCCATATGCTGCAAGGTTTATCAGAAAGTTCGTCTTTATTGTCGTACACAAATGTGTGCTCAAGTACAATTTGCTCGAGTAGAGATCTGTTCACTTTAAGACTCCTACTGTGGGCACATGGAATTTATTCTAACTCTGGAATGGTAAAACTACTATAGTTTGGATAAGGTCTAAGTTTAGATGTGGAAACAAGGGAAAGTCACCTCTTGTTTATAGAACTGGCGATGGGATGCGATATCGCGTACACGATATTGTAGGGGCCAATGCAATATCACGTATGCGATATCGTGGCTGATGCAATATCGCAGCTCATCATACCCCCATGACTAAATGAAAACTCATCCTCGAGTTCCTTCCAAAATATTGGGAAGGTATGGGATTATTAACTTGAATGACACTAATGGTAGATGGGGTGACATGTGAGCGGATCATCATTACAATACATGACAAACTTTAGTATTCATGAGAACAAGAGTGAACACTATATACATTTGACATCCATCCTTATTTGGCAACTAAGATAAGAGAGAGAGAGAAAATAAGAAATCTGTTGCTGCTAACGCCAAGATTACACCTTTCGTTGTTCATCTGTAAGCACACCATCACTCTTATTCCTTGCATAACTACTTCAACATCAATCCATTCCAAGTGTTTCCTCCAAATCCAATCCGTTGTTGTATGATTTCCATCTACACATACAACACAGTCTGATATTAGCAAGGGTAAATGAATTACAATGCAGTTAATACCTTACCTCAGTGTGAAGTCCATTGGCTGAGTTGTGATATGGCTAATGCAGATTTAGAGATATAATAGTGGTGACTACCTGAGGTGTAGGGGTTAAGAGAAAATCGAAAAAATTGGACCAGGACCCCCATGACTGAGAGTGAACCTCTGGTAGAAATAGAATGGAAAAAGATAAAGAATAAGAAAGATGGAGAAAAAGAAACAACGACAACACTGATAAAATGGATGTCAAATATGGAAATGAACAAAATAAATGGTTATTACAAAAATTTTTAAGGGAAAGAAATTAACGGATGCACCAAATAGGAATGCCAGTGGGTCCTCCCCAAAGTAGGCTTATGCCCTTAACGCTCTGACAATCCCACATCCAAAGAGTTTGTAGGTCCTAGAAATGTCATTTGGAAGCAAGCATTAAAGTCTTAACCACAAGAATTTACCAAAAATAAAATAGTGCATCAACCAAAATATGGACTACTAATACAACAGACAATGAAGTGATAAATGGAGAAAGAAGGATGGAAAGAAAAGAATGTAATGGAATCTCAAATAAGGTGATGTATAGGCCCTTGTGTAGTAATGGTTAATGTGACTTAGTAGATCTCATTCCAAATCTCGCGTCAAAAAAACCACATCCATTGACTTTGCATTAATACATTCAGCCAATCCATCCTCCTAAAGTAACATGAATGCTTCTCTCATAGAGTCACCACCATTCCGACGAAATGAAGGAGGAGAAGGTAGGAAGTCAAGGGCCTTTGTTAGAGGGAAAATAATTGTTTAGTTCTATAACCAGTGCTTGTAGCCCAAATGATTATTTTGTCTAAGGGGTATGATTTGAATTCTTATTGTTTTTTTTTTGTGTTTTGCGTGAGAACCACACCATGCAAAGACTTATTATTTTTATTAGCTCAGCTTCCCAATGATAGAGCAACATTGGAATGGTACAGAAGACCCAAGAAGAAAACATTCAACCATCCAAGAGAATGGCCAACAAAAATGCATCAAATCCCTTTGAAATCCTTGAGTCCTTCCTTAGTTTGAGAAATGCCCAGTCACCAATTCATTAATAGTTTTTATTTTTTAAGGAAGGGGACTATATAGTTCCAAGCCAAGAGAGACCATAGAAATTCATGGATGTATGGGTGACGTTGACTCATTTCCTATTATATCAAAAGAACCATACCCAAGTATCAACATCATAACTTAAAGGTAAAAACTAAACATTGGTGATCAATGGAATATATTTGATACCATCTTTAGGATCACTTATTAGGTGACAAACTTAACAAAATAAATAAACACATGAATAAACGAAGAAGTATGAATGATGTTGTTAAAACAAAAATGAAAAAAGTTAAACAAATTTGTAAAACAAAAAAGGTGTAAAAAAAAAACTTAAAAGACAAAAAGATAAAACAATAAATTAAAAGATGAAAAACTGGAAAGAAAAAAGTTGAAAAAATTAAAGAAAATGAAAAATATTTATTAATTCCACTTGTTAGTAAAATGGGGAATATCCCCCATAACTAAACGGTTGAGCATGATGAGGATTAATAAATGGAAGATGAGGATCCTTGCATGTTGGAAATATTGGGACCTGGTCATACCTACCCCATTGGGGTTCACACACTTGATTATAGTAAACATAGTGGGGCAATTTATGAGATGTAGTTTTCAGATAACGAGTTGATCCACTATGATAATTGGGACTGTTAGATGATATGCAAGGATCAAGATGTCGTCCTCCATGGCTGTATTCATTGGGTTGTATGGTTGTTGGAGTGTTAAGTGGTGGCCTTGATGAGGTAACATGAGGCATTGGATTTGAAGAGGAAGATGCACCACAATGTTGGATTTGTGCTGAGTTGGCGGATGTAGTGGTTTCTGAACTATGGTGTCCCTTTCGACGATCATGTCTAAAGAAGGGACACTTTCGATGTTGTGAAGGACCTCCACTACTATTGGGAGTAGTAGCACAAGTAATGTTTATGGGTTGGTGCTGTGGTGCAAAATCTTCTGACATGGTTGGTGGTGACGTAGAAAGAGGAAAAGGATGAGAATGTTGAAATTTTGGAGAAGTGTAATGTACATAAGGTGGTGGTTGTGTTGAGGACATGGGTTGATAGTATTAAGGAAAGTGATAATGTGGCTGTGATGTAGGAGGGGGTGAAGTATGAGAATATTGAGGTTGAGGATAAGTGTAAGGAACATGAGGTGGTGATCTTGTTGGAGAGGACATGGGTGGATAGTACTCCGGAGAATGATAACAATGAGGTGAGGTAGAGGATGATGATCTTGTTGGAGAAACATGGTATTGAACATAATAATAAGCATTTGGCGTTGGGACATACGAAGGGTATGGTCTAGTTGGTGGTGGCCTCCCCCATGACTGAGGTTTTTGCCACTGTGGTTAAACCTGATATTTCTGTACAAAATCTGGATGTAACATTCAGCACCAATGCTCATGTAAATATGACAAAATTGGACATTGGCCTTCGGGGTGATCATACAGACAGACGTTACATTGATGTGTGAAATTGGTAGTTGAGTTCTTATTCTTATTATCTTCTACCCTTTGTTTTGATTATTGTGTGGTGTCCTGTCCAGTTTCTCAATTTGGCATAACTCTATCTCCAATAATATTGATATATTCCCCACACTTTTTATGCATCCATTCCAGCCTCTTATTGCTCTTTGCCTCGATTTCATGTAATGATTTTTGTACTAGCAAAGATGGTTCTTCCTCCTTGAGATCCACTGATTTCTCCTTTTTGTGATTATGGACGTTTGTTAAGCTAAGACTTTGGTCCCATTGATGTTTTTCAATGCTCTCCCATCTAGCCATTTCTCCTGCTTCTTTTGCTACCCACTTAATAAGCTCTTGGACTTGATGGGTTCATAGTTCATATATTTGACCTTGGGCATACATCCCTAGGATCTCTCTTGTTTCATTATGAAGCCCATCAATGATATGGTACATTAGCCTTTCCTCGGAGAACTCATGGCTTGGGTAGTTGTTTAATAGTGCATAATATCTTTCTATGGCCATGTCCAAGGGTTCATGTTGTGCTTGTTTCCACTCTTGGATTTTTTTTCTCAAGGCTGAAACTCTTGCATAGGTTTGATATCTTTCATTAAAGACTTCTACTATTTTTGGCCAATGTTGTATTGAATTTGGTTTTACTGATCTATATCATACTTTTGCTTGGCTAATGAGTGTCATAGGGAAGAGTTTGAGTTTTCACCAACTGTTATCAATGTTGTTCCATGCGTAGGCATCGTAGAAGGCTTGTAAATGTTGATGCAAATCTAATTCATAGCCTCCTCAGAAACTAGGGAAGTTTTTTAAATCGAGCCTGGGTAGATGACTCTCTTTACGATGCCTACGAGAGATTTGAATAGCCTCTTGTATTTGCATTAGGCTCTTAATGGCTAGTAGGGGTTCATTGTCACTAAGTAGATTATGCTTTTGTGTGTTTGGATGATGTTTCCTTTGTTTATGTTGGCGTTCTTGATTTTCTTTATGAGCTCAATTTTTAGTTCTAGCCGATCCCTTGAAAGATAGTCATCCATGTCACAATATGAAATTGAAGGAGTAGAGGAAGAGAAGGAACTGTAAAACTTGTTATGACTTTTGTAAGTCTTCCAATTATCCCCAAGTAAGTTCTTGTTAGTTATTGAGAAGGTCCTAGGCCTTTCAGGCCTCCTTGTTCTATGGGATGTCTCATCCTCACTAGAGGTGTCAAAGTTGGATGACGAGAGTCTTTGAGTATCATTGGGGTGTTCATAAACATAGGGGACTCCTGCCTAAGGTTGAGTACTCCAATTTCCATTGTCATCTAATTCGTTGGTTCTCCAATGAATTTCCTCACTAGGTGTGGCATTATTATCATCTTGTAGAAGAGGCATGATTGTGAAATTGTGTGTGAATTTATATGTGATTTTTTATAATTATTTCTTTCTAAAAGATGTATCGTTAATTCCTATACAGTGACCTTGTATGATATAACTAATCAAAATAACTAGCATCGTCCCCGGCAACAACACCAATGATGAGAGGGGAGGTACCCCTACACTCAACCATACGAATATCAGCATTACACGCCAGATTTGGTCGAACTCTGTAGACGGACTAGTTGTGGCATCTAGACAGTTAGCCTTAGGTCGTAGTTCACTATCTTCCCACCTAGAATAGTATTAGCTTTGACACGTATGGTTTACTCTAGAGTGAGGTGTATAATGTGTTTCTATGCTAATGCTACTCCTGAAGACAATGGAAGATAATATTAACTAAGCTAAGAGAGAAAGGGTGAGAGAGAATCTAAGCTAGCCTAAATGCAATGAGCATCCATTTCTTGATCATCTATACACATCTTGGACTTTGTGCATGACTACCACTAGAATTACCAAGTGCAGATCCTAGGTACGCCTCTGGGTTACCAAGTAGTCATACTTAAATGCTTGTAATCAAGTCGTACTCATTCTGAGTTTAACAGGAGTTTAGGGTGAGAAGAGATTAACTAAGACAGTAGTAAATAAAAATTAATGTAATAATTAAGCTAAGTGAATGCTGCAATGATGAAGTAATCTTGATCTTTATTTCCAGTCATGTGAGTGTCCAAGTACGTCACAATCGAATAAAGGTGTCGTACAATTACAATCATCACACTGCGGGCATGCACTAGGGGAAAAGGGTTGAGAGGACTAGGTGACTAACTTACATTAGCTATTTATTAACTAGGTTCTAATAATTCCTAACAACAGTATCCATTACCACTTTCCGCACACACCCTAAACCAGTGCAACGCTGCTGGGATTACCAAACGCTACTCATTATTGGGTTACCAAGTGTTACACACGTGCTCGAAGTGGTTGTACTGAATGCACTTAACTAGGAGGGTCAAGGGTTGAGAGAGATTGATTATCTAAAAAGGAATTTAAACATTTAATAATAATTAAATACTATTTAGCTTAGTCCATATGCTACAAGGTTTATCAAAAAGTTCATCTTTATTTTCATACACAAATCTGTGCTCAGGTACAATTTGCTCAAGTAGAGATCCGTTCACTTTAAGACTCCTACTGTGGGCACATGGAATTTATTCTAACTCTGTAATGGTAAAACTTCTATATTTTGGCTAAGGTATAAGTCTATATGTGGAAACAAGAAAAAGCCACCTCTTATTTATAGAACTAGCGATGGGCTACGATATTGCATACGCGATATCATAGGGGCTGACACGATATCGCGGCTCATTAATGGGCATCACATTGGCTCATCTAGCAAAGATTCATGAATATTATTATCATTTATTCATGGATATTTTCTCACAAGTAAAAGTTTGAGAATGCTTGTATTTATATGGAGATTTTAGGCACTTTGTACAAAAGGTATGTGCATTTTACTTGAATGAAATCTTTCATGTGATCTCCACTTAAAATAAAATCTCTTGAAATTGGCTTTGAATGATGGATCCTTCTATAATCATTTCCCAATATTGATACCATAGGATCTCAGTCTACATGCACACTAATCGATCTATAGCCTTTGTAAATAGATATTCCTCGAAAAGATGTATCGAAATAGATACAGTAAGAGCCCATGGAAAAATCCTATTGTTGGAGATTTTTGTGAGTGAGCATTGCATGATGAGCCAATAGCCAAGAAAAAAACCTCACATTTTATCAATAATAAAATCCTCAAATAAGGTCCCATCCCCTTACTTTTTCAAAGGATTACCTATTAAGACATGAGATCCACTGTTTGTGATTTGTTGAAGGAAAGTGCAAGGTATATTCATGGGTCAAATTAGGGAAGCTATGTCTTTTAAGAATGTTAAGAATTTTGTTGAATTTAACATGTTTATGATCATTATGAAAAATGGATGGAACTCTCCACTACCTCATATTGAACCAATCATTTACATGTTCCCCTAGACCTTGGCACAATTAGGTGTTTACTTCAGAAAGAAGTTCTTTAATCATTTTGTGATAAGCTTTTCCTACTACAAGACCTTCCATTGGAATGTCTACTTTCCTAAATTCTCAACTTCCAAGTGAGTGAAGGTAGTTCATCCTTTCTTAATGGTTTTCCATATCTCTAAAGTGCTAGGTAGGCAAGTCCAAAAATTAGGATAGTACATCTAAAGACAATTGACTAAAGGCTTGTCTACCCAAGACCAAACCTTCCAAGCTAACTTAGCAGCCAAAATGCATGTCTTCCTTTTAAAATCATATAGTCTACAATTAGCTACATAAACTGGGATATCCATCTTATTTCAAGAAATCAAATGAAATTAGCAATACTCTTTTCCATTGAATCAAAGGAAATTCATCACAATCTAATTGAGTTATGATACAAATTATGCTAAGGGATTAAAAACTTATGTAGTATAAATGAAAATTCTTGAGATAAAAAATTAGAAAGAGTGAGCTTACCTATAGGAGAGAGAAAGATACCTCTCTAAAAGATGAACTTTTTCTTCATCTTTTCCAATACTTCCTTGCAATTGTTAGTTGATTTTTTTTTACAGAATAGAGGATATCCTAGACAAGTACCTGGAAGCAAGAAAAAATGTACACCAAAAAACACATAATATTCTAAAATATTTTAGTTAGAAACTCCACATGGAAAAGCTATATCTTTTACTAATTGACTTCAAGCCCTGTTGATTGACAAAATCTATTCAACGCTTACATCACCTTTCTTTCCTCAGAGATAAATTCCAAGAAAAAAATCATCATGTCATATGCATACCGAAGAGTATGAAGGTTTAAGGGAAATAAGAACATGAAATTTAGCTTTTTGATGCAATTGTAGAGATTATTGGAAATAATAGTAAAGAGAGATGATGATAAAGGCTCACCTTGTTGAAGGCTCCACCTTGGAAAAAATTACCGAGATATTTATCCATTTAAAGAATCTTGAAATCTAACTATAGGAAGCATGAACATGATTATCTCATAGAATCCCTTACAAAATTATTAATCCTTTTTGATGCAAAGTAACACATTATAGTCTATACTATTATATGTGTTTGATAAATTAGGTTTGAGAAAGTAAATCTCCTATTTCTAAGTGTAATCCTAATGCAAAGAATTGTTTGCTATAATGATGCTATCAATAATTTTCTCATAGGAATGAATCTTGACTGATCTGCTTCTATGATATTGGGTAGCAAGGGCTTTAAGTGATTCACTAAAATCTTGGAAAAAAATTTATAAAAACTATTGCAAATACTAATATGTCTATAATCCCTTGAGGATTACACCTCCTTCTATTCATTTGGTCCATGCATCTTGTTATTTGGTGCCTTAGCCACTACTAAATAAATCTCCTTTATAGAGAACCTTCCTTCCAAAAAATTATTATTATTAGGAAAAACCAAGTAGGGGATCATACCTTACAATAGTCTAAGATTAACCCTCACATTCCAATCATACATGTTACAAAAATAGGCAACTATAACTTGGAGATCCTCTTGGGCATGTGGAAAGAATTTCATCAAAGATCTCTTTTGGTTTCTCTGATTTGGAATCATATGAAAGTAGGAATAATTACCTATTTTATTGATATAATTATTTTCAATATTAAAGTTGTTAGTGTGCAATTAATGATATTATGATAAGTCCTTGAAATGTGAAGGCTCTAAGAAAATTTTTAATTTTACATTTAAGGCATTTTTTAAAATTGTTGATTTTTTTCCAATCCTATTTTGCAAAACATCTTAATTGTTCAAACTTTTAGGGCTATTATAACTTAATTATGACTTATTGAATAATCTATATAATTCTTCAAACACATTATTTTAGCTTAGAATTGAGCAATTAACAATGTAGAATGTAGATCCACATTCAAATAAAATAAATTTGATCAAATCAAATTAAACCACATTATGATATACTAGATTTATTTGCAAAATGATAAATTTAACCTAGATAAAGCTAGATCTAACAAAGAAAATTTAGTAAGACATTTTAATATAAAATTGAGAGCATTTGATATACCAACATATGCCTTCATGTGGCATGTATTAAGAAAAGGATGATTTAGGTTAGCAATCAAATATGAAGGTTCTATTGTTTTTTCAAAGGAGAAAATTATTAATTTAGGATGAAGTTAAAAATTTTTACTTTCTTCTTTATAAAAATGGTGTAAAAGTATGTACTACACTAGAACTAATGATTTCTTCAACACATCTATAGGAAGATTTCTTAAATTTTTTTATTTAACAAAATTTCCATATTTAGAAAATATTATCATAAAAATGGTATGAAAATAGTAATATAGGTAATACCCATGTGTCACATACTATTAATAATATATTTAAATAAAATTGAATTTACAATAGTTAATAGTATGTGTTATGGTCCCTAGAAGTACAACTAATAATTAACATCATGAAATTGTATGATAAAAGAAAAATTTGCTAGATAGTTAACATTGTTGAATGAATCCATCATTTCACCAAAATTATTTTTGTGAATTCAAAAATTACTTTTTGTATTGGTCAAATTTGGTTAGTAGTAGCTTATGGTTCATGTCTACATTATTTGCACAAATCATTTAGTTTGTTAGCTTTAATACATGTACTCTTCCTAGAAATACCAATTCCTAATGTGATTATACTCTTTAATTTTGGCCATGGTAAGGAAAATATCAAAAAACCATGTAAATATGAAAATTTATAATATATGATATAAATTTTTTTCATATTATGGAATAATATAAATTATAAACTCTCTAAATTAAGATAAGAAAATGTAAAATTGGAATAGATATTCTACTATAGTCACAACATCATATCAAGTTAAAGTAGAAATAACTAGTAGTAGCAAGTTTGAATACAAATAACAATCTATAACTTATAATGAAATGGATAATGAATAAAGAGAAAAAATAATCTACACTTATGAAGAGTAAATTCAATAATTTTTGACTTGTATTATTGTGATATAAAAGCTAAGTTATTTACCATGCATTCCTTAATTAAGGTATAAATTCAAAAATGAAAATTCTAGAGCTAATGCATTACTGAAGATCGTGAAACCCATATCAAAGTCATTCATTCTCTAGAAAGAAATGATAAAAGGAATCTTGAAAGTTAATGAACTATTAGATGTGAGAGATCATGTAGAAGCCCATATCAAAGTCACTGCAAAAGAAGAAAATAAAGACAAAGAGGATACTTTGGTTCAAGAACTCTTAGAAGAAGAAAAGTGGAAGAGAAAAGATTCACATGGAAGAATGATCATTATTTTTAATGTATCAAAAAAAATAGTTAGAAGATTATGTTCATTAAATACTTTTAAGGAAGTGTGGAAAAGATTATTCTTAGATGATTAATGAATCATGATTCATCGGGCCGTGATATCAGATCCATGATATCGGATCCATGATATCGGGTACGCGATATCGCAGCCCAACAACGATATTGGATATGTGATATCGTGACTCCTGCGTGAGCCTAGAAATACACATGTTGGTGCATGAGAAAAGTAAGTCTTGGGAAGTTTTAGAAATAGTTAGTTTTGAAAGTTAGTTCATTTCCTTTTCTCTCTCAACACTTTCTCTCTGTGCATGCCTACAGTGTGATGATTGTAATTGTATGGCATCCTTTATTTGAGTGTGACATACTTGGACATGCACATGACTAAGAATAAAGATCAAGATTACTTCATCATTTTAGCATTAACTTAGTTTAATTATTTAATTGTTATTTGTTGGCGACCGTTTGGGATGCGACCGCCAACGAGTGTCCTCGAACAGGATTTAGGTGTCTGCTTGTCTCTGGCAACACCAAGGCCAAGATACCTCTAAATAAACTCAGTAGTTAATGTGAGTATGTGTGTGTGCTGTTGCGGCGTGCAATTGTGAAAAATGAAATGATTGCGTTGTGTGTAAACTACAAATGACTTATCTTAAAGAGGCTCAGCCAACTTTGCCAAGTACTGTGAGCTGTTGAGAGTTCCTATTTTGTTCAATTACTTAGTCTAAGCGGTCCTTATAATACCTACTTGTAACAAATAAAATTTTGCAAAAACATTTAAGCACAACTCCACAAATCTACTCCTAATTTTCCCCAGAGAAAGAGATAGTTCCACAAGAAAACTAGAAAGAGAGCAATATTTGATGGAAATAGACAGAAAAGAAAAGAAAGCAGATTTGTGTAGACCTCAAATATTTCAACAAGGTAAAATGACACGAGTAAACACTACGCAATAAAGCTATCCCAAATTCAATATCTACAAATTGTTCAAACTTCTAAGGCTCAAATAAGCAATTTCTTCAAGACAATCCTACTATGCTACCAAAAATTGCTGCGTAAACTACCACGTATGAGACTCCATTTTGGCTAGATATTAGATGTCAACGATTGCATTCAATAGAACCTTCGAAATACTTGAAAATTTCTGATTGAAATACCACGGAAATTCACTTTAAAGATAAAAAGAAGCTATTCTGGTTCCATCAAAATACCAAATATTTTCTGAACTCTCTTGACTACTGAATTGTTCAATGGCATGACTATAAGCAGAGGCTCTCTTACAACAATCCCAATAGTAGTTCCTATACGTTGCACAATAACAAAATTTACTACTAAAATGCTCTTAAGGCTTTTAAACACAAGTGCTTCTATGGCCAAATTTTAATAGAAATGTCTATTAGGCAACAAGAACAGTAAGAGCAATCTAAAAATCCCAAAATTACTTGCCAAGGATGATACTATCTAAACCACTAGCTAAACAATTTAAACAAAACAAAAAATAAAATACATAACTCACAGGACCATGACAAAGAGGCTGAAATCTTTACTTTAACAAGCCATCTTACAAGCAATCTTCTTTACAAATCTTCCAAGATCCCAAGTGTGATGTGTGAGACCTCAAGTGATGATAATTTTTTCTTCTTACCCTTGAAGCCTTTTTATAGGGTTCAAAGGTAGTTACATATTCAAAAATATCTTACCTAACTTCTCTCCCAAGTAACTTGCCCAACAAGTTAGGAGGTTACTTGCCCAACAAGTTAGGTAAGTTACAACAATTTTGGGTGGTTGTAACCACCATAGAGATAAAAATGCTGCATCTGACAAGTGTCCCATTTAGTTGCCAAGTGGCCATTGTGGAGAAAAAATGGCTATAGTTGGTAAGTGGCCTTGGTGGTGGTTATAAACATCATGGGATTAAGGCTAGAAAGTTATAATTTTCACAAAAAATTACCACTATAGAAAATAAAAGCTATGGTGGCCAAATGGTGTGTTCATATAACTATCCTATGAATTATTTTTAAATAAAACTATATATATAATGAATATGTTTTGGCAATGACTCCAACAAATATAAGCAATGAATTGGCATCTAAGGCTTCATAGTGTTGGACCCAAATTTCATACACAATTACACTCTTCAAAGGTTTGGCACTACTTAAAAATATGATCTAAACCTTTTCCATGGAAGCCTGGTCCCACTTCTAACCTCAACATAACATGCCGTTGAATGCCCCCTTTCTCCTTAATATTTTTTTTCAAACGCATTAGAAGCTACTAAAAAACCATCAACCACAAACCTTGTCATGTATGAAATTCAGCCAAAAGATAAAGGATACATAGAAGTCACAGAATCCACAACGTCTCCAATTGCAAATGATTGTCATTGCTGCCTCTTACTAGAAAACCTTGGAGCATCATTCCTCCGAATGCAGACTACCGTGGTTTTGAAGTTGCCTAGAATGGAGTTCACTTGTTCTTGGCTGATGGATTTTTGTTCTTATTTTTGACGCAGATTGGTCCACGATAGAGAAGCGATGATGGACGAGAAGGTATTTAATGGTGGTGACGGTGCTGGATCTTGAGCTAAACGTGAAGGATGAGGAGCAGATCTTCACTGCAGATGGCTTCCAGCCATTCGAGCTGGTTCTGTAGCTTTGGCAGGTCCGGGAAGTAATCATGTTCCACGATTTTCTCAATCACTACAACGTACGTGTCCTCGTCCAGCACGCTTTACGAGCTTTTGCGCTTCTTCAATGGTGGTGCCTCCAGCAACAATCTGCTCCTGGAATCCATGCCTGCGGTGGCTGACGGCGATGGCGACGATGATGGAGAGGGATCTATGTGTCGCGGTGAATGCCCTAGGGAGGCCAACATCTTATGAGATCAAATTTAGGGTTTCAATATACCAGGGTTTCTAAAAATTGTAGAAACCTTCAAAGTTTTCTAAAATTCTTTGCTTGTTTCTTCTGGCACTTCGCCTGTTTGCAGAAAGAAGCGAGCACACAGAAAAGCAATGAATCCGCCCTTGATTTTCAAAACATTCAATTCAGCAACATGGGTAGCCACTGCATCCTCTTGAATTTCATTTCTATTCCAACTTCATGGTTAGTTAACTGTTGTAGAATTCTTCATGAGAAAGAACATAATCCTCCTTGAACAGTTTCAGTTCATTAAGATTCTGTACCTCACCATTTGCAAATAAGTCCACCTATTCCATGGAATGGCCAAAATGTGCCAACATTTCTGCCCCCTTAAAAAGGTTAAAGAAACTTATGCAACCCCATTTTAAAATTGAATTATACTTGAAGCTTTTATTGAACTTTTTACAGCTAAAATGATAAATCTTTTTGGAGGAAAATTCCCATCAAACATAAGGTTTGATGGTATAAAAACCTCATTCCTAACAAAACAAACAAACTGTACATTATTAAGTCCTTTGTTCATGGACTATTCTTGAGATGGGAAGAGAATGGGAAGGATTACGCTGGTAGGAATCCTCATATCTCTAACCCTCTCATAAGCAATATTTCTATTACTTTTTGGCTCACTGGAGTTTTCAACTTGATCCTCTTGAGATTTGTCTTCAGCAATCCTCTCATCTTCTTTCTCAAATGAATTCTCATTTTCTTGGAGTGTACAAATTTTGTTTTCAACACCTCCTTTTTCAACCATCTTACTTTTTCCATTTGAAGTAATGTTATCAATCATGAAAGGTTCACTATAGATGTATATTTGATTCGGTTCTCCTTTCCAAGGTAGCCACATGTGAGAATAATCTGTTGATATGTAACCCGAGAAATTCTTACTCCAACTTATACTCAATAAGAAATTATGTGAATCTGGTATATCTGCCACTTGAATAGTTACTTTACTTCTAATGTGAGGTTCAGAAGCAATTTCCAATAGAACATTTAGTAATTGACCCACAATCTTCACTCTACTTTTATCCACTTGAACAATCTTTTTGTTTGATTTTTCAGGAATCAAACCAAGTTTCTTACATATAGATAATGGCATTATAGTAGATGTGGCTCCAGAATCAACCAAACATTTGTGCAAGTATTTTTCCTTTAATTTCATTGTCAGAAGAAAAGGAGGAGCTTCCTTATCATACAAAGTCTTTAATTTCTCATCATTATGAAACACATAACTTAACTCTGATTCTCTAGCTCTCCTTTTACCTTTAATGAACTCTAAAGCTTTTCTTTGCTGATCTCCTATTTGAAGCAACTGATAAAAGCTAATATCAGCCTTGACATGTTTAAGGTCTTTAATCAAATCATACTCTCCATTACCAATAAAGCTTGGTTTCCTTATCCATTTATTAAAAGACTGATTTGGAGTGCTTTCCTCTACTTGATTGTCTTTACCTTTATTCTTATC
>MNCI01024668.1:456636-503869 GCA_015680685.1 Gnetum montanum
TTCAGCCAACTTTGCCAAGTACTGTGAGTTGTTGAGAGTTCCTATTTTGTTCAATTACTTAGTCTACACAATCCTTATAAGGCCTACTTTTAACAACTAAAATTTTGCAAAAACATTTAAGCACAACTCCACAAATCTACTCCTAATTTTCCCCAGAGAAAGAGATAGTTCCACAAGAAAACTAGAAAGAGAGCAATATTTGATGGAAATAGACAGAAAAGAAAAGAAAGCAGATTTGTGTAGACCTCAAATATTTCAACAAGGTAAAATGACACGAGTAAACACTACGCAATAAAGCTATCCCAAATTCAATATCTACAAATTGTTCAAACTTCTAAGGCTCAAATAAGCAATTTCTTCAAGACAATCCTACTATGCTACCAAAAATTGCTGCGTAAACTACCACGTACGAGACTCCATTTTGGCTAGATATTAGATGTCAACGATTGCATTCAACAGAACCTTCGAAATACTTAAAAATTTCTGATTGAAATACCATGAAAATTCACTTTAAAGATAAAAAGAAGCTATTCTGGTTCCATCAAAATACCAAATATTTTCTGAACCCTCTTGACTACTAAATTGTTCAATGGCATGACTATAAGCAGAGGCTCTCTTACAACAATCCCAATAGCAATTCCTATAGGTTGCACAATAACAAAATTTACTACTAAAATGCTCTTAAGGCTTTTAAAAACAAGTGCTTCTATGGCAAAATTTTAATAGAAATTTTTATTGGGCAATAAGAATAGTAACAACAATTTAAAAATCCCAGAATTATGTGCCAAGGATGATACTATCTAAACCACTAGCTAAATAATTTAAACAAAATAAAAAATAAAAAACATAACTCACAAAACTATGACAAAGAGGTTGAAATCTTTTCTTTAACAAGCCATCTTACAAGCAATCTTCTTTACAAATCTTCCAAGATCCCAAGTGTGATGTGTGAGACCTCAAGTGATGATAATTTTTTCTTCTTACCCTTGAAGCCTTTTTATAGGGTTCAAAGGTAGTTACATATTCAAAAATATCTTACCTAACTTCTCTCCCAAGTAACTTGCCCAACAAGTTAGGAGGTTACTTGCCCAACAAGTTAGATAAGTTACAACAATTTTGGGTGGTTGTAACCACCATAGAGATAAAAATGCTGCATCTGACAAGTGTCCCATTTAGTTGCCAAGTGGCCATTGTGGAGACAAAAAGGCTATAGTTGACAAGTGGCCTTGGTGGTGGTTATAAACATCATGGGATTAAGGCTAGAAAGTTATAATTTTCACAAAAAATTACCACTATAGAAAATAAAAGCTATGGTGGCCAAATGGTGTGTTCATATAACTAGCCTATGAATTATTTTTAAATAAAACTATATATATAATGAATACATTTTGGCAATGACTCCAACAAATATAAGCAATGAATTAGCATCTAAGGCTTCATAGTGCTAGACCCGAATTTCATACACAATTACACTCTTCAAAGGTTTGGCACTACTTAAAAATATGATCTAAACCTTTTCCATGGAAGCCTGGCCCCACTTCTAACCCCAACATAACATGCCGTTGAAAGCCTCCTTTCTCCTTAATATTTTTTTTCAAATGCATTAGAAGCTACTGAAAAACCATCAACCACAAACCTTGTCATGTACGAAATTCAGCCAAAAGACAAAGGATACACAGAAGTCATAGAATGCACAACGTCTCCAATTGCAAATGTTGGTCATTGCTGCCTCTTACCAGGAAACCTTAGAGCATCATTCCTCCGAATGCAGACTGTTGCGGTTTTGAAGCTGCCCAGAATGGAGTTCACTTGTTCTTGGCTGATGGATTTTTGTTCTTATTTTTTACGCAGATTGGTCCACGGTAGAGAAGCGATGATGGCCGAGTAGGTGTTTAATGGTGGTGACGGTGCTGGATCTTGAGCTAAACGTGACGGATGAGGAGCAGATCTTCGCTGTAGATGGCTTTCAGCCATTCGAGCTGGTTCTGTAGCTTTGGCAGGTTTGAGAAGTAATCGTGTTCCATGATTTTCTCGATCACTGCAACGTACGTGTCCTCGTCCAGTACGCTTTGTGAGCTTTTGCGCTTCTTCAATGGTGGTGCCTATAGCAACAATCTGCTCCTGGAATCCATGCCTGTGGTGGCTGACGGCGATGGCAATGATGATGGCGAGGGATCTATGTGTTGCGGTGAATGCCCCAGGGAGGCCAACATCTTATGAGATTAAAGTTAGGGTTTCAATATACCATGGTTTCTAAAAATTGTAGAAACCTTCAAAGTTTTCTGAAATGCTTTGCTTGTTTCTTCTGGCACTTCGCCTGTTTGCAGAAAGAAGCGGGCACACGGAAAAGCAATGAATCTGACCTTGATTTTCAAAACATTCAATGCAGCAACATGGGTAGCCACTACATCCTCTTAAATTTCATTTCTATTCCAATTTCATGGTTAGTTAACTGTTGTAGAATTCTTCATGAGAAAGAACATAATCCTCCTTGAACAGTTTCAGTTCATTAAGATTCTGTACCTCACCATTTGCAAATAAGTCCACCTGTTCCATGAAATGGCCAAAATGTGCCAACATTATTGTTATTTATTACTTTCATAGTTAATATATCTTCATCCTAAACTCCTTAAATGTGGAATGAGTACGACTTAATCAAGAGCATTTAAGTGTAACTACTTGGTAACCAAATGTTCTACCTAGAATCTATGCTTGGTAATCCTAGTAGTAGTTGTGCACGAGGTCCAAGATGTGTATGGATGATTAAGGAATGGATGCTCATTGCACTTAGGCTAGTTTAGATTCTCTCTTTCTATTTCCTCTTAGCATAACTCTCTCCCCCTTTTCCTCGTAGCTTAGCTAAGATTATTTTCCATTGCCTCTAGGAGTAGCATTAGTTTAGGAACACATCATACACCTCACTCTGGACAAAACCATACGTGACAAAGCATATACTAGTCTAGGTGGGAAGATAGTGAACTGTGATCAACGAGTAGCTATCTAGATGCCAAAACTTGCCCATCTATGGAGTTAGACCATATCATGCCTGAAATGCTCATATTCGTATGGTTGAGTGTAGGGGTACCTTTCCACTCATCATTGGCACCATTGCCAAGGATGGTGCTAGTTATCTAGATTATTTATATCATACAAGATCACTGTAATAGGGTATTAATAATATATATTTTAGAAAATAAATTACATTCAATTCAATTAAATCAAACACAAATTTACAACAATTTCTCTCTCAAAAGACTACCATAACACAACAACTAGTAAGGTAATTCATTGGAGAACCAACAAACTATATGATGATGAAGATGAAGTTTGGAGTACCCGATCTGATGCAGGGGTTTCTGATAAATATAAGCAAAGACAACATCATCCCAATTCACAAATGCATAACCTACCTAGTGATGATGAACCCCTACTGGCCACTACAAGCCTAATAGAAATACAAGAGGCTATTCGAATATCCCATAGGCATCGTAAGGAAATCCATCTACCCAGGCTTGACTTAAACAACTTTCCCAAATTCTCAGGAGACTATGATTTAGATCCACAACAACATTTACCAGC
Source organism: Gnetum montanum (assembly GCA_015680685.1). Classification (NCBI taxonomy): domain Eukaryota; kingdom Viridiplantae; phylum Streptophyta; class Gnetopsida; order Gnetales; family Gnetaceae; genus Gnetum; species Gnetum montanum. The sequence continues at coordinate 460,216 of MNCI01024668.1, forward strand.
CCTCTACAATGCTTGTGTATGGAACAACATTGATAATGGGTGGAAAAAACTTAAGCTATTTCCTTTGATACTCGTGGGGCAAGCAAAATTATGGTATAGGTCGTTAAAACCAAAATCAATCCGACGTTGGCCAACAATGGTAGAACTCTTCAATGAAATATATCAAGCCTATGCAAGAGTGTTAGCCTTAAGGAAAAAAATCCAAGAGTGGAAACAAGCACAACATGAACCCTTGGACATGGCCTTAGACAGATATTATGCATTGTTAAACAACTACCCAGGCCATGAGTTCTTCGAGGAAAGGCTAATGTACCATATCATAGATGGGCTTTGTAATGAAACAAGGGAGACCCTAGGGATGTATGCCTGAGGTTAACTATATGAGCTATGAACCCATCAATTCCAAGAGCTTACCAAATAGGTAGCAAAAGAAGAAGGAGAAATGGCTAAGTGGGAGAATGTTGAGAAATCTCAACAAGCCCTGTAGCGGCTAAAAATGTCAGTAGCTAGAAAAAAACTGAGGGGTCATCGATCATTGATAGTCTTAATCCAATTTTCGTGGGAGGGCTGTGCTGGATGGAATGGAAATGGGGCACCCTAAACGGTCTGGTCGATCAGACAGGGACTTAGTCAGTGTTAATATAACCTTTTGCAATGTGTGATTTGAAAATGAGACTAATAGTGTGAAGTAATGCTTAAATGTAAAAGAGATAGAAAATAGTGTAAAATGCGATAGCAAATAGAAGACAAAGTAAAATGAAGTTAGAAAAATGTACTACTTCAAAGCTACAACTTCACTCTATTAAGATGGATACAATCGATTGCACAATGTTGAGAAGTGCAGAGATCTTGAGAGTAACCAAGATGTGTAGGCAAGATGGCTATGCACTTGAATGTGGACTTAGTCGTCAACAATGCGAAGTGCTACAAAGGTGGTAGGAAAGAGTAGAACAGGATGCCAACTAAAAGCACTAATTGTTTATAATGTCAAACAAAAAGCTTACAATGCTCAAGGTTACAATGCTCACTTTTTTCTTGTCAGATAACCAAATTGTTAGCTGATCAGATTGCCAAGAAAAGCTGAAAAAGCTAAAAAGCTAGGGGCCACGAGAGAGAGAAAAGCTAAGAAAGCTGAAAAGGTGCACTCAAGAAAGAGAGAAAGAGCTTAAGCATCACTCATTGGGGTATTTATAGGACCAAGGATGCACGAAATATGCAATTTGAATGCCATGTGCCTTGGGCTTGCGTTGACCTGTCTATGTTGCACGTGCCTGCATGACCATTGGGCAAGCCTACCATCCTGTAATTACAAGCCTGCCATGCCATAATTGTGCTGTCAGAGCAACGGTGTAATTAGGTGAACTACATTTATGTCACATAACTACTTTTCACATTTTGCTATGCTTTGTAGCGTAGCATGTTTGGCATGGCATAGCATCTTGTTACATTGTACTACGCTATGCAGTGTAGCATAGCATAGCGTAGCTGCCGGTTTAAAGCAAGAAACTTACATTGTATCCTACTGCATGCATTGGAAACCTTTGTAGTGTTGTGACTACTGGTCACATATTTGCAAAGCTTGCGAACTTGCTATTCCTGCCCTTTGAGATTCCTTCTGTTACTTTTGTAGAATTGCTACGCCTCACTGTGCCATGTAGCTTAGCATAGCGTACCAGCAAACATGACCTACTTTGGGCCACGGTCACCGCTTTCTAATGGAAGGAGACATTGTCAAAGGACTTGAAGTCAGGCGAGGGGACTGGTCGTCTAGCTTTTTCTATGCTGTGCTACGCTACATACCATAGCATTGTGCTTCTACAAATGTCTTTTGAAGTTTGCTACACTACATGGTGTAGCATAGCGTAGCAGAACTCCTTGACTTAGAAAACTTGTTCAAGTGCTTTGCGTGTTCTAAGCACTGCTCCTAAGCACGCTATCAATTGGATGAACTACCCAGGTGGGTAGGCTGGAGAATCAGCTTAGCCTATTGACACCTAGCATAGAAAACTTGCCAAACTGGACAGTCTAAAGATCAGAGCATCCATCTCCTAAGGAACTACCGTAATGCTGCATGAATTGCAAAGTCCTGGTGAAGCAAGGATGTCTTTGAATTTTGGGATGTTTCATTGGCCCCTCTTTATCAACTTTTGGAGGATGAGCTCAAGAGATGTTGAGAATGAATATGAAACACCACAGAAGATAAGATGCTAACGTCGCTACTCAGTGATTGTCAAGACGTCACTTGGCTGCTCTTGAGAGTGTTGCATTGTTTTTTTGCAGAGGGTCAAGCAAAGGAAAAAGATGAGGTTTACCAGAGTCCTTCATCAGAGTGCTCATGAGGGACTTGTTTGCATTTTCATCTTTACTCTCGCTGACCTTCGACCTTTTGTATGATAGGTGTTTCTTTCCTAGGATGAGTTGTGTTACATCCCTGTGGGGTTTTGACCTGCCTACAGATGCTTCCCATGCAGTGAGCTATGCTACACATGTTATGGAGTTTGCACTCTAAAGTAGTTAAGCTAGTCGAGGCACTCACTTTGCGACACCATAGCATTTGCTACTGTGGCAAGGCACACCCTCAACCGTACCCTGTAAGCATGACGAAGAGCAAAATAGCCACGATGCGAAGTAAGGGCAAAGGTCTTACTTGTTGTAGACATTGTTGAAGCTCTTGGACATCTGTGCTGGTGCACGGTGTCCAAAGTAGGAAGGCCAGCAATGGCCTTAGTAGCATCGATGTGGAGGAGCTCGTGTCAAAGGCACCAAGAGTTGTTATGAGTGCAAATGCTCTAGAATCCCTGCCAAAGGCATGCATTCTCAGTTCAGCTATGGGATTAGCTACCACATAGGTAAACGTCATTTGAGTCGAGACATTAGTAGGGGGTTGGAGGATAATGATATTATGGCTGGGCCAAAATACTGCTAGAACTCTAATGGTAGGCACTGGCCAAGGAACTACCGTCAGCGTGGTGGGCCATGGCGACAGTAGGTCCGGAGGGCCAGTGCGATGTCATACAACATCTCTGGAGGGTCAGCATGATGCCGAGGGTGGAAGCATCACGTACATTCCAGATCGTGTTCTCATTGCATCGTGAACTGTGTTCTGGAGCTGCAATGTCCCACCCCCACGTCGGTACTATGAATGCTTGTTCAATGTGTACTTAGCATAGATGCATGCTAGGGACATAACACGAACCTAGTTTAAGGTCTTGGTAGACTATGTGCAAGTTTAAGGTCCCAGCAGACTGTACATGCCAGTTTAATGTCATAGCGGACGTGCCGTGCTAGTTTATAGCCATAGCAGACTAGTTATGCTAGTTTTATGTCGTAGCAGATGCTTCTTGTTTCTACCAGTTTAACATCATAGTGAATGCTGCTTGTTGCTGCCAGTTTAACGTCATAGCAGACGCTACTTGTTGCTACTAGTTTAACGTCATAGTAGATGTTGCTTATTGTGGTCATGCTTCAGATGTAGTACATCTTGAGGTATGAGTGATTCACCGGGTTGGCAAACTCGTTGCTGTCCATGTCCTCCAGCTTAAAGACTCCATTCTTGAAGGCTTTGGTGACCATGTAAGGGCCTTCCTAGTTGGTTGAGAATTTTCTCACATGCTCATGGATAGCTTTGAAAATGAGGTCTCCCTTCTATATTGGCCGTCGATGCGTGTTTGCATAGTGATTTTGCTATTGCTTGCTCTTGTAGCGCTCTATACAGCTCAGCATCTACTTGTGCTCCTCCTCTACTGAGTTGAGGTCAATGATCTGTGACTCATTGTTCTGGGCTTCACTTACGAAATTTGAGAGGATCATTCGGAGTGATGGTACTTGCAACTCAAGAGGAAACATAGCTTCAGATCCATAAATAAGGCTGTAAGGAATCTTACTTGTTGCGGTTCTGCATTTCATCTTGTAAGTCCATAGAACGTAGAGGATTTTCTCATGCCACCACCTCTTGATATTGCTAAGCATCCGCTTCAGCAAGTTGATGATGGACTTATTTGTAGCCTCCGCCTTCCTGTTCGCTTACGGATAGTATGGGGAGGAGAATGATTACCTGATGCCTAGATTTCTATAGAAGGTTTGGGTTTCTATACTACTAAATTGTGGCACATTGTTAGTTACAATAGTCATCGAAAGCCCAAACCTTGTCACGATGTTGTCCAAGATGAAGTGGCAGATCTGCTGAGACGTTGTCTTCCTTAGGGAAATAGCTTCCACCGACATAGTAAAATACTAAGTGGTGGTGATAATGAGGTTATGCCCTGCAGAGGACTTAGGCGTGATAGGTCCTATGAGGTCTAGTCCCCATTGTTAGAAAGGCCACATGATTTGTGTTGGGTGAAAATCCGTAGGTGAGACGTGTATGAGATTTATGTATCTTTGGCATGTGTCACATGTCTTGACTTTTGACAAGCAGTCACGCTCCATGTGGGGCCAATAATATCCTAGGCATATGATTTTCACAGCCATAGCCCTGGGTCCTATATGTCCACCACATAGCCCCTCATGCACTTCATTAACTACCTTTTGTGCCTACACCCCACCCACTCATGCTAGCAATATCTTGTTGCAGGAACATCAGCATAGGACATCATTCCCCATGAGCATATATTGCCAAGCATAATTGCAGATCACATCTCTCTGAGAAGATGTTAGTCCACTTGAGGGTTCACCATGCTGTAGGTAGGCTTTAATGGTAGCGTACCACTCCTGAGTATCCATAGCACTAATAGAGGCCACATGTCCCCTTGAGTGATAGGCTTAGTACATTTGACAATCGAAGTTGGCAGACTCACAAACGAGTGTGGTGTAAATCTTAATGCAAGGGTGGCTAAGGCATCTGCTATGGTGTTCTCATTGCGTGGCACGTGTTGCACATCTGTGGTTACAAATTGCTTAAGCATGCTTTTTGCTAGGTCATAGTAGGGTTGCAGGTGCATAGCTTTGCAAGCATAGACCTTAGTGATTTGATTCACAACTAGTTGTGAATCACCACAGATTGTCAAGTGTTGTATGCATAGTGTTTGGGTAGCTGATAGGCCTTTGAGTAGCCCCTCATACTCTACCACATTGTTGGTGTAGGGGAACATAAAATGATAGGAAAACAGGTGCCTTTCCCTAGAGGGGAACATAATGATAGTAGCTGTGCTACCTCCTTGCATGATTGAGGCACCATCAAAGTGTAAAGTGGCTTCCAGATGCGAAGGGACAATGTTGATAGTGCCAACATGCTCGTCTGGGAATTCGGGATCTATGGTTGCATGGTCTTCGACTGGTGAGGCCGTAAGTTATGTTGTTATGGCTTGACCCTTGGTTGAAGATTGGCTTACATAGTGTAGGTTGAGCTCTACAGTTATTGCCTTCCATCGAGCTATCCTACTACTTTCATACAGGTTGTTAGTGATAGCCCGGAGTATGTTGCTTTTGCAAATTATGTTAATTGTACTGTGAAATAGGTAGTGCCTCCAATTTTTTAATGCAAACACTAAGGCAAGGAAATTCCTCTCCACTTCGTTGTATTTTGCCTCATGCGCTATCAATGCATGACTCAGATAATACACTGGTATCTCAGATCTGTCATCTCGTTTCTGACATAGAAATGCTACAATAGATGTGTCAGAGGTGGCAAGGTAGATAAAGAAAGTTTTATCCCTTTGTGGTGGATGCACAGTTGGGAGGTGCGAGAGCTCTTTCTTCAAGTCATTGAAGGCTTGTTAACACTAGGTTGTCCACTTGAAGTTAACCCCTTTCTTTAGAAGATGTTGCATGCGGTGTAACTAGTCAATCAACTTTGCTATAAACCTTCGCATGAACTGTACCCTACCCTATAACCCACGTAGCTCATTAAGGTTTCTAGGAGGTACCAGGTTGATGATGGCCCTGACTTTGTTAGGGTCCACTCGTATTCTGGCTTTTGATACCATGAACCCTAACATGCATTTGGTTTTCACCCTGAAGACACACTTCTTAAGATTAAGGCATAAATCGTGCATTTGACAATACTTAAGGACTATCCCTAGATCGTGCAGGTGATCAACTACCTCTTTGGACTTGACTGATATATCATCCATGTTGTCATTTAGTGTTTCTAGGATGTAATCGCTAAAGATGTAGGTCATGGCTCACTGGTAGGTTTATCCAGTGTTCTTGAGCCCAAATGGCATCATGGTGTAACAGAAGGCCCCCCATGGGGTCATGAAGGTTGTTTTTAGCTTATGCTCTGGGTTTATGCAAATTTGGTTGTAGTTGAAGAAGCCATCCATAAAGGATAACAGAGCATGACTAGCCGTAGTGTCGATGAGTTGATCGATGCTTGGAAGTGGGAAATATTCTTTGATCATCACCTTGTTTAGATCCAGGAAGTCTATGTAGATTTGTATTCCTCCCATTTTCCTAGAAACCATGACGATGTTGGACACCCATTCCGAATAATCAATGTTGTGGATGAAACCATCTTGGTATAGCTTTGTGATTTTTTCCCTTACGACTAGTGTAATTTTTGGTTTGACTTTCCAAGCCCTCTGCTTGATTGCCTTCATGCGTGGGTCTAGGATGATGTTGTGCTGTATCAACCTTGGATCTAAACTTGGCATGTTGTTGTATGACCATGTGAAGACTTTGATGTTGTCTTGCAGAATCTTGACTACATTTTTGTGCGTCTGCGCGTCTAGGAGGGAGCTAAGCTTTAACATTTTTACTTCCCCCTTGGATGTGGTCACCGGTGTCTTGATGAGAGGATCCTCAGTTACATCTCTGGCCTTCAAATCTAGGGTTCAGACCAGATGCTTGGACCAGTCTAGGAATGCTTGTAAAGATGCTATGTTGCTAGCTGTGGTTAACCCCCAGTCGATCAGGTCTAGGTTTAATTATCTTGTGAGCTTGCCATGTGGACTTGCTAAGGCTAAAGGTGTGGAGAGATCGCGATGGATTTCCATATTTTGCTTAACCTATCGAAATGAGATGAAAACCTGGTTAAGAGGCACCTATTGGTAGCAATTGTGTATAACGAAAATTTGCAAAGCAATGACGAGATGTAACTAGTGAAGTATGATGTAAGGATTAAAATTTTGCCAGTTTAAAGTCATGGTAGACCATTATGGCATGGAGATGCAAAGCTTCTAAAATAGGAAATGTAAAACTATCTATGTGAAAATGTGAAACTACTAGTTTAGCATCATTGTGGACTGCGAATGTATAGCAGGTTAAAACATGCTAGTTTAAGGTCTTTTGGGACCTTGAAAGTTACAACTGCGCTGGGGTTGCAAGTTTAAGGTTTTTTTGGACTGGTAAAAGCACAATTATGCTATGATCTCTAGTTTAAGGTATTTCCATACCATAATAATTGGAAATATATTTTTTTGTTTTTCAAGCAAGTAAGCTATTAGCTTGAAGCGTGTTAAGGTTTTAATGCTAACAGTGCTACGATGTCATGGTGAGCATGCTACGTTGTACGGTGCACTATGCATTAAATGGAGAGAGAGAGTGGTAAGTTTCCCCTATTCACTATTATGGCCATAAATAGGGATTAAACCTGGTAAGCTTGTCATTCTCACCGTAAGAGCGCAGAGACCATATTCGGAGCATAAAGCGATTTCAGAGTGTAGAGTGATTGTGCTAATCAGCAAGTAAGGTAGTTTTCTACATAGCGATAAGGAAAAATCTACAAGCAGGATGATGGCTCCAAAGAAGAAACACATGAATTTGAGACTTGCAAATGTCAAGGAGGTAAAGAAAATCCTAGGGCATGTGACATAAGCACACGTCGCAGTGCAGAAGGACACGCCATTGACCCGGTAGGCTACTATGCTTCCTCTATTTTTTTGTGATTCTGTTATCATTTTTTTAACTTCTGTTTGTTCTCTTCTTTCATTTTGTATCCTAGTCTTAGTCATTTGCATTTTCTGTCATCGCATTTTTTTGGCGTTTGCATCACCATTATTGCCATTTCGACTACGACGGATCCATAAATGCTATGCCATCATTCCATGCAAGGTTGCTTAAACTAGCACTGCCGCGGTTGTCATAACTGTGGGGGTTTGGATAACTTAAGTTATTTGACTTTCGAATGGCATGACGTAGGACCCTTAGGAGGGTTAGGCCATGTGTGATGTGAGAGTGCGACATGTGTTCTATCGAGGTGCATTATTAATCACCTTGTTAGGGTTAACTGCTCCGTTGCTACGCTAGGCTATTTTTTGCTATGCTACCTTTTTCATGTTCTTGCTATGTTATGTGTGCAAAAGGGGTTATGCTATGCTATATGCATGAAATTCTAAGTATTGCTATGTTGCATGCACATTGCACGTAGACATGATGCTAACACTTGCTGGTTGGTGTTGTGCAGGATGGGGCTAAGGCCAATCCTGATTGTCTTAGAAATTGTGGGGGTCCTGTGTCATGCAAGAAAACTTGTGGTCAATGCTCCTCCTCCCCAAATACGTGTGGGAGAGTGGGAGGTCTGGTTCAGGAAAGGGACATAGGACTTCTTATAGTACCTCCTCGAACACTTCAGTGTGATCATTGGTCATACCTAGAGGAGGAGGAGGTAGCCTTCATAATAGAAGCCATACTGCCTGGGGCAAGTCAAGTCATTCTGAGCTTTCTGACAGATGGGGCAATCATGAGCAGGTAGGGAGAAGGATTTAGTTAGCACCCAATAGGGTTAAGGTGTTTGGCCTGGATCTGGGATATGCCTAAATACAGCTACTACCATCATTATAATACATTATTCGCTGCGCGTTATATGGCGATGTGCTTCCAGAACCCACAGGGAACTGTCTACTGTGCTGGCGGGTGAGGTTTGCAGCCTTGTTCTGCTATGTTGTGCAACACTTGCCATATTGTCCAAATGCTAACAATATTATTTTTGTTACCAAGTTCTACATCAACAAGGATGGGCTTCACGATCGACCAGGTTTGTTGGCTACAACACGGATAGCCCTGCAGGAGTTCTCTTCTACTAAGAACCTATGCATGGGTGTGATTGGTCAATGCGGGGGTGAATACCACACCTATCTGCACCTATACCCCATTCCCTACGATCAGTGTAAGGGGTCTAGTTTCTTGGATGAGGAGTGGGTAGAGCCCTTCAAACCGATCATGGTTGAACAAGTTCTAGTTAGTCTTTTGATGTTCCCGTTACCGTACAGATCCGGTAGGCCAAGTAGTAAGTGTTACATGCTTAAGTGTTTTTGCAATCTTTGTACTTTTTGCATTTTTATGCTAAATATTTTTGTGGAAATTGTTGTAGGTGCAAAGAAGCTCGAGGAGGTTATGGTGAAGATCACCGAGACATAGGGGACAAACATCTACTTCAAATACAGTGAAGTAGATGTGAGCCAACGCTAGATAAACAGTGCAGCTTTAAAATCCTTGGTTTGGAATATCCAAAAGGCTGGGCTTATGGATCTATTCCTGGCCCCAAATTCGAGCGTTCTTCCCGCCGAGATGCTCTCCCTAGTCAACTCCTTTTCCAACAAGGCAGGCCACTTCTGCACATGCATACAGTTCATACGGGTGGTCATTGACATCAATGACCAACTATTTGTGGACCTGTTCGATGTCCCTGCCAAAGGAATTCTTAATGGGTTGAAGGGCAAGAAGGAGCTGACCCTTCAAAAGAAGGACACTCAGGAGTGGTTAGGGATTTCTAAGGAGCGAAACAGGCTCTCCATGGAGAAGCTCAAAGCAAGACCTACCAAGGAGGTTTACCCTATCTTCCATGCTTGCGCATTTCCCCAGCTGCTTACCTAAGGGAAAGTCCTAGGGATTGAGCAGGCTTGGATAATGCGTGAGGTCATGGAAGTGGGGGCCCATTACAACTGGTCCAGCTTTCTATGTAAAGGCTTGTAGACCAAAATCTTGGGGCTCCATAAGAAGTTGGAGTTCTATTCCAATATACATTATGCCTTTTACATAGCCTTTTTGAAGCATTTTGCAGAGTTCCTAGTGGTTCACGAGAATGAAGCCTAGGTCATGCAAAATCGCAACTAGATTTCTAGATCGTGGATTTGCCAGATCCTCCAAACCACCCGAGCCCAAGCTCCCTCAAAAATAATTAGGGAGTCATTCTCTGTGTTTACTAAGGATCAAGTGGCTCGCAACATTCATGGCCAGGACAACATAGGAGAGATGCCCCCTACTATAGCTGGTAGCGCGTTGTGGGGGTAGTGTTTCATAGTGGAGACTGTGCCCAAAAAGTTGTAGCGGAAGAGGCCTCCTCCAGCTAAGGAAACCCTTCACATGGAGGAAGAGGAGGGGCAGAGACTATAGCTTAAATTGCAGAGGACGTAACCCCCCATTGGTAAACGCTTTTATCTAATGCTTACTTTGTTATTTTCTGCTATGCTATGCTACACTAGGTTATGTCGCGTGGCGTAGCACTTGCTTTGAGCTAACTTGTCTTGGACTAATGCAAACATGTTTCTTTGCTAGTAGAGGAAGAAGAAGAAGAAGAAGAAGAAGAAGGAAATGAAGAGGTGTTGGCCCCTAAGATGGGGGCAACGAATAAAGACACAGAGGCCCCAGTCTCAGAAGAAAGGGCCCTAGTCAAGAAAAAGGGAGCTCCTGTCACTAAGGAAGGGGCTCTTGTCATTAGTGAGAATACTCCTACTAACAAATAGGAACCTCCCTTGAATAAAAAATATGGTGGTCTCCTAAATGGAAATGCACCAATGCAGACTCGGTAGGGACTTCTGCCAAGGCTATCACCATCATTTTGCATCAGCAAGAAGGGAGACCGCAATCGGATGCTGGTGAGTTTGGTAATATGTCTGCCTTTTCACAACTTGTTTCAACCATTACTGATATGTTTAGTTATGTAACAGGTGCCACTTTTGATGCTACAGGATGCTCTCTGACTCATGCGGAATCATGGGTTGAGATCCCTAATAAGTTTACGTTCGTGCAGGGAATCATCGACGACATGATCAACTACCTTCAGTAGGTGGACCCTGACACGGGTAAGTAGTAGTGTTAGGTGCTCTTATGTTGTTATGCTAGAATTTCTTTAGTTTGCTAATATTGCTACGCTAACTTGATTGTTACACTCTTTGTGTCATGGTAGTCTCTTGGCTTAAATGGGACCTGGCACAACCTTTGAAAGTTGGTGTTGTGCCTACATTCCCGCCTAAAGTGACCAAGGTATCTTGTCATGCGTACGATGAGGCTTGCAAATGTGTTTTGCACTCATCACGCTCCTTGTGGGAATATAAGTGCATCAACAAGGACTTGTGGAAATAGGTCCAAATAGCTGAGCAAAGGGAGGTTGACTTGAGCACCAAGGTGGAGGATCTCAAGTCAAGGAATGCATTCCTCATAGCCCGTGACACTAATAATGAGGACTAGTGCATGGCTGTGATAGATTACGCTAGATTTTGGATAGTTGCACGTCAGAATGTTGAAGCCACCCATGAAATAATAGAGCAGCGGATGAAAATGGACTTGTTAGCCTAGAAGTGTCAGGATTTGAAAGATTTTAGCACCAAGGTTTATGAATGAGGGCAATCCCAGAAAAACCACAAACACATGTATAAACTGAAAAATGCCACCCACCGTAAACTATACAGGGATGCTGCTATGGAGGCGTTGACATATAAAGCATTCGTAAATGCCATCAACGCTTCTGAGGCCTATGCCAAGTTCAAAGAGTAGGTAAAGATTACAAAATCTCTTGACCTGAGAGTGGACCTTTCCATAGGAGAGACTGCACCCATCTCCTTTTCTCCAGGACCACCAAGGTGGACAATTGCCGAAAGGGAGAGAGCTACTATGGATGCTGAACTAAACATGCGTTGGATGGACATCATGATAGAGGAGGTCTGGCGCCGCCTCAGACTCAGCTTATACCAGATACCCTTCAGGATGAGCACAGGACCTTCTTAGATTAGTTTTTTTCTACTGTATTAATTCTTATGCTCTGTTGTAGCTTGCATTTGTTACCCTTTGTTGACTACTTCATTCCTACGATGCAAGCTCCAGAAGAGGGCATAGGGCCCATAGAGGAAAGAAATGAAGAGTCAACAAAGGACAATGCAGGGGAAGGCTATGCAAAAGGAAATGATGCAAAAAAGAAAGGTGAAGATGATGCGAATGAGGAAAACCCATGACAACATGGGATTTTTTTTGAAATTTTGAATTTTTGTAATAATTTTTACAAACATTGTCCAAAAGGCAAAAGTTTTGAATAAAGAAGAGAATTTCAAAAAATAAATTCATTCTGAATTAACTTGTGTATCATCTACATGCTACGTTTTGTGTAAAATTTTCATGCTTTTATGTGCTAGTTTTAGGCCATTTCGGGCCATTGCTAATTTTAGGCCATTTCGGACTCTTGCTAGTTTTAGTCCATTACCGACCATTGCTAGTTTTAGGCCATTTCTGGCCTTTTCTAGTTTTAGGCCATTTCGGGCCATTGATAGTTTTAGGCCATTTCAGGCCTCTACTAGTTTTAGGTCATTACAGGCCATTGCTAGTTTTAGGCCATTTCGGGCCTCTGCTAGTTTTAGGTCGTTTCAGGTCATTACTAGTTTTAGGCCATTTCAAGCCTTTGCTAGTTTTAGGCCATTTCAGGCCATAGCATAATAGAGTTTTAGGCCATTTTGGGCCACTTTGTAGGCATGCCAAAAGGAAAGACGTGGTGAATGTACAAGGGATTACCACTAGGCAAGAAGTAGTAGGGTTGCTATGCTATGCGTAGCTACCTCTTAACCCATCATGGGTTGATCGAAACATAAGGCTGAGGTGTTTTGCCAAGGCCCTCGTCCACATCATTGTCCCCCACTTGGAAGGGTAACTCAACCCATGTGCTTTCGTTTTGGTAACCAGCTTGCTAAGCCAATTATCCCATTGGATGGTTAATGTGTACATAAGCAAGCTCTTTATTTTCAGAGGTTAGAACCTCTGAACCCTACTCCATGTCTATGCTACTGATAGCTTGGTCTGCTACTTCGTCACCATGGATCACCACCTTCCTGCCTGCGTATGGTAGGTGGATTTCTTAATGTATAGGTGAGGAGACAGCCCTAGGTTGTGCTAACCATAATCTCCCTAAGATTAGGTTAAACCTGGACATTTCCTTGACCATGATGAACTTTGCATTTGTGGGGAATTGGTCCCCTACTACGAAGTCTATGTAGATTGTGCCTTTCACTAGGACGCGTGCCCCATTGAATGACCTTAGGCACGATGTCGCTGTGGATTTGATCTGGTCAACCAAGCCCAACTTGCCCATAATAGGAAAGGGGATGACGTTCATGGCAGTCCCATCATCAATGTGTACCCTTCGGATCTAGTGTTGGCAGACCTGAATTATGATAAATAGAGGTGTCATAGTCACTTGACCCCTTTTAGGATCTTCCCTAATGGAATCATCGCTGAAAGTCAATTGAGACAATTTTGGCCCTGTAGGCATGGAGGGAAGCATGACCAAGTGGATCACTTCCTCCTCCACTAGCATGTCTTCATGGACCAGAATCATCATCAACATGCGAATCAAAGCCTCATGGTGTGGGACAGATGTCATGATTAGGTCGTACAAGCTTAGTCTAGCATTTTTCTATTTTAGAGCTTGCTTGACCTAAGTGAGGGCATCCAAGAGGTCTTGGCCACCCCCCTGTTTAGCGCTTTCCTCCTCTTCGATTTGTCCTAGAAGATGAATTTTCTAAAGAGTGGTGACTTTAGATTTGAGCTCAGACCCTTTTTGGCAGGATGGCGTGGACTACGCGGTTATAGCAAGTTCATATTTGGTGACAAAGGTGCAGATGTGGGGTGCAAAGACGTAGGCTTGGGAATGCCTTGGGTGGTATTCCCCTTCGAAGCCTCACCTATGAAACTCACTTCTCATTTTTTAGGATGAGAAGGTTGTTTAACCATCATATGTGGGGTAGGGACTGTCAAAGTAGTCAGCCCCCTAATGATGAAAGGAGCTAACAGTGTTAACGGGTGAAGTAGCGCAGTTTCGATAATAGGTGGTGCGGAGATGGACGCCCGTGAAGGGACTCTCAGGATGAATGACTATTGCGAGTTTTGACTAGCCACTCATGGTGCTGGTGCACTACGCTGAGGCTCACAAACCACGAATGGCTACTAGGGTGGCCTAGGATCACTATCAATACTAATGGCATTGATGACGTAACTAGAATAGTTGGCGTCAAGGGGGTCTGTGTAGACATGCATAGATTGGTTCTCAGGGCATACTGGGTTTCTTTTATACAATACCAGTTTTCCTTATCGATCAATCTTTGGATGTCATCTTGCAATGCCAGACAATAATTTGTGTTGTGACCACACTGTTGGTGATAGTCACAAAACTTGTCCAGCCTAAAACCCTTAGGAACTGGGGGCTCATTGGGTAGGGCCAAAGAGGGGTTCCTAAGGAGCTTGCATTAGCATTGATGTCTCTTGATTCATTCTTCCGATATTTGCTTGTATTGCATGGGTCCCATTGCCAATAGCTACTTTAGAATTTTTGAAGGCTTGAGAGGTAGTGGGGTGTACTTTGAGCGATCTTTACATGCAAAGTTCGGTTTGGGTTGTGCAAATGTCTCAAGTGCAGGTACTGGAGGTTACGATGCATTGCCCTATTTAGGCACAAGGTTAGCTATAGGTATGGACGGTTTCTTGTTGTTCTTGTTACCATTGTTACTAGGTCTAATCTTGGCCTTGGTCGCCACAACAGCCATTGTGGTTGTTGGGGCCTTACCCTTGTCCTTCTTTGTGAAGGTTTTTTTGTAGGCAATGTAGGCTAGGTCTTTGCTTGCCTCAGCTGCATCTTGTATACTCTTAGTCTGAGTGAAGGCTTGACTAAGAGTGTGAGAGGTGAAGTAGTACAGTTTAGACTTAATAAAGTCATTCACTACACCCTTAAAGCTGGCCAACAAGTGGGCCTCCACGATGGGCTTGTAGATTTTGTTAAGGGTTGTACTCCAATGCTAGATAAATTTCTGGACTAGTTCTAGAGGCTTCTGCTTCATGCTCATTAGCTAGTCTAGCGTGGTTTCCACATTCAAGTTATACTTGAAGCGTGTCATGAACTAGGTCAGAAGCTCCTCTACGGTTGAAATGGATGAGCGTGGCAGCGCGCGGTACCAATCCAAGGCTTTTTTGGCTAGGGACATAGCAAAGACATGAATATTTGTGTGCAACCATTGTTGTAACAAAAGGGATTTAGACCTAAAGGTAACAAGATGCCTATTGGGATCTCCTTCCCCATTGTACTTTGTGAAGTGGGGGAGGGACATCCCTGGGGGTAATGTCAAAGCAGAGATTGCAGGGCTGATGGGATCATCCTGGTAAAAGTCCAGGACTTGTACCATGTCAAACCCAATAGCTTTGAGGCATTTTATTTCCTCGGTGAGGATTTGGATAATCTAGAATGCTTGATCCAAACCTTTTGATGGTATGGATGGTTGGGGAACTGCCAAGGTAGCTCCTACCTATGGAATGGCAGGGGTAGCAGCTTGACCCATCAATGGTACTGTTGCGATAGCCCTCACAAATGGTACTGCTTGCACTGTCCACCACCTGGCAAGTGGTGCTATTGGAGCAGCAACCACAGTTTGGGCTTCCAGATAGATAGCTTGTGCTACCAATGGAACAGACCATTGCCCTGTGTTAGGTTGTACCATTTGCGGGGTGTGGTAGGTCTAAGGGAAAACATAATGAGACATCTACGATGATTGTGAAATAGGTGAATAAGTAAATGGGGTCCATCATGTGGATGGGCCCAGGCCTGCCACTGTGGGTGGAACTAATGTGAATGTAGGAATTAAAAGAAAAGTTGCGTACGATTGTGAAGTAGGTACAGTATGAATATACAGCAGGGTAGCCGTGATTGGTGCGTGATGCACTACAAGAATGGACCGATGAACAGTTTGCGGGGGCATAGTTACTGCAAATGGAATAGGGGAGTAAGGGCATTGATACACCAAGAAGGTGACATGGCTACCCATTGTAGCTGTAGTTGTAGGCTATGAGAGCATAGGTGTGATGAAAAAGAAAGTGGTGACAAATAATGGATTGGCCCAAAAGGATTGGGTAGGAGGGACAGGAACGAGGTTGGCTTGACCTCCCTCGTCGGATTGGGAATCGAGTTCCTCCTATTCATCCTAGAAAGTTTCATCTGGCTTAGATGTAGTATCCTATTGCCCCCTAAGCCTAGCAAACTGTATTAGCTAGTCTAGAAGCCTTTGGTTTTCCTATGTCAAAGGTATGGAAGTGCCAGGAGTAGGAACAAACTTCTTCCCGTCGTAGTAAGTGAACTCGAAGCTACGTTTGCCTTTGAATTTGTGTACATCCAAAGGTAGGTTTGCCTAAACATTTGCATAGAGGAAGTTATAGTGCTCATGTTGCTAGGCCAAGCTCTCATGTCCCTGATTTTGGATCCTAAGGGATTGACGTGTTTCCAGCATTGGGTTCAATGGTTATTCGGCACCAATGATGCCTTGAATCGTGTTGGGAACCTCAATGTTGGTGTTAGCAGTGGTATTTGCAGAAGTCATTGTTACTAAGATAGGCAGTTTTGCAAATGCAAAAAGAAAGAAAATCGGAAAACATAACAATTTTACGAATGAAAAGTGCAAAGAAGTTGGCAAGCAATCAAAAAGGCTTTATGTCTTGCCGAGCTCCTGAGGAACCGTCGAGGCGACCGATTTGTACCACACGATGCGTAAAAAATCACAAAAAGGGTATCACGTTTATGCTAGTATGTGATAGGGTAAAAAACACATGTAAGACTACCATAAGATAGGCAAGTCAACTAGCGACAGGAGGCTCTATGTCCTATAGGGTTCCCGAGGAATTGTCAAGGTGACTGATCTGCACCGCACGATGTGTAAACAACCATAGATGGGTGTCAAGTTTATGCTAATGCATATCAAGGTGCAGAAGGCTTACAAGACTACCGTGACATGCAAAAAAGGCACCAAAAGTGCCCTCCTTCTAGCATTAGAAAAATTTTAGCGATCGAAAACGTCAGTAGTTGGAAAAACACCAAGGGGTCATCAGTTGTTGATAGTCTTAACCCTGTTTTCGCAGGAGGGCTGTGCTAGATGGAATGGAAATGGGACACCTAGAATGGTCTGGTTGATCAAATAGGGACTTAGTCAATGTTAATATAACCTTTTTCAATGTGTGATTTGAAAATGAGACTAATAGCATGAAGTAATGCTTAAATGTAAAAGAGACAGAAAATAATGTAAAATGTGACAGTAAATAGGAGACAAAGTAAAATGCAGTTAGAAAAATGCATCACTTTGAAGCTACAACTTCACTCTGTCAAGATGGATATATTCAGTTGCACAGCATTGAGAAGTGTAGAGATCTCGAGAGTAACCAAGATGTGTAGAGCAAGACGGCTGTGTGCTTGAATGCGAACTTAGTCATCAACAATGCGAAGTGCTACCAAGGTGATAGGAAAGAGAAGAATAGAATGCCAACTGAAAGCGCTAACTATTTACAATGTAAAACAGAAAGCTTACAATGCTCAAGGCTACAATGCTCACTTTTTTCTTGTCAGCTAACCAAATTTTTAGTTGACCAGATTGCCAAGAAAAGCTAAAAAATCTGAAAAGCCAGAGGTTGCAAGAGAGAGAAAAGATGAGAAATCTGAAAAAAGTTCTCATGAGCTAGATAGAAAGAGATTAAGCATTACTCATTGGGTTATTTATAGGACCAAGGGTGCACAAAAGATGCGATTTGAATGCCACATTCCTTGGGCTTACGCTAACCTTTCTATGAAGCATGTGCCTGCATGACCATTGGGCGAGCCTACCATGCTATAATTACAAGCCTGCCATGCCATAATTGCACTATCAGAGCAATGTTGTAATTAGGTGAAGTGCATTAATGTTGCATAACTTCTTTCAAAA
Organism: Gnetum montanum; assembly: GCA_015680685.1. Taxonomy (NCBI): domain Eukaryota; kingdom Viridiplantae; phylum Streptophyta; class Gnetopsida; order Gnetales; family Gnetaceae; genus Gnetum; species Gnetum montanum. The sequence goes on from MNCI01024668.1 coordinate 478,083, forward strand.
TTTTTCTATTCTTTGTAGCGTAGCATGTTTGGTGTGGCGTAGCATCTTGTTACGTTGTGCTACGCTACGCAGTGTAGTGTAGCATAGCATAGTTACTGGTTCAAAGTAAGAAACTTGCATTGTGTCTTGCTGCATGCATTGGAAACCTTTGTAGTGTTGTGACTACTGGTCATAGATTTGCTACGCTACATAGCATATAATAGCGTAGCAACTATCCTTAGTCGCAAAAAAGTCGTCAATCTGCAAACTTTACCTTTTGTTTTGCAAATCTTGTGAACTTGCTAATCCCACCCTTTGAGATGCCTTCTGGTACTTTCACAGAATTGCTATGCCTCATTGCGCCATGTAGCTTAGTGTAGCATAGCAGCAAACATGATCTACTTTTGGCCATGTTCACTACTTTCTAGCAGAAGGAGACATTGTCAAAGGACTTGAAGTCGAGCAAGGGGACTGGTTATCCAGCTTTTGCTACGCTATGCTATGCTACATAGCATAGCATAGTGTAGCACTGTGCTTCTACAAATGTCTTCTTAAGTTTGCTATGCTACATGGCATAGCGTAGCATAGCAAAACTCCTTGACTTCAAAAACTTGCTGAAGTGCTTTGCATGTTCTGAGCATTGCTCCTAAGGACATTGTCAGCTAGATGAACTACTCAGGTGGGCAGTCAAGAGAATCCATTTAGCCTATTGACACCTAGGTTAGAAAACTTGCAGAACTGGACAGTCTGAAGATCAGAGCATACATCTCATGAAGAAATACCATAACGCTACACGAATTGCAAAGAGCTGGTGAAGCAAGGATGCCTTTGAATTTTTGGGTGTTTCAGGCCCAAAACCTTAATTCAACAAGGGCCCATGATTATGAAGAGGAGAAATCAACTCACCTCAAGGAGGTGGAACCATATTTTCCAATACTACAATCATTGGATGAAATTGAGGTAAAGATCAATAAGATGATGGAATGGATGCATAAAAAATGTGGAGAATATGCCAACATTATTGGAGATAGAGTCATGATGAATCAAGAAATATGACAAAAAACCCTTAGACAATCAAAAAGAAGGGTAGATCAATGCAACATTTTCCTATATGATCACCCCAAGGGCCAATGCCCAGTCTTATCACATTTACATGAGCATTAGGGAAGATTGTTACATCCAAAGTTTGTGTAGAGATACTATGTTCGATTATAGTGACAACAATCCCAATTGTGGGGGAGGCCACCCTCAAACTAGTGACACCCTTCATATCATCCAAACCTAAGTTCTTATCAAGTTCAACATCCTATTTCTCCAACTGGATCAACATCCTCTATTTCACCACATTATTATTATTCTCCTCAATACTATCAACCCGTATCCTCTCCAATAGGACCACCACCTTGGATACCTTATACTTCTCCTCAATTTCAAAATTCTCATCCTTCACCTCCTTCTGCACCATCACCAAGTGTTCCAGAAGGTTTTGCACCACAACATCAACCCACGAATGTTACTTGTGCCTCTACTAACAACAGCAGTGGGGAATCTCCTCAACACCAAAGATGCCCCTTCTTTAGGCATGACCATAAGAAGGGACAACACAATTCCGAGCCCACTACACCTTCCAACCTACCACAAGTCCAGTACTATGATGCAGCTCCCTCCTCAAATCCAACACCTCATGTTACTTTCTCTGGGTCACCAACCAATACTCCAAAAACCATATGGTCCAATGAATATAGCCACATGGGGAGACATGTTGATCCTTGCATGCCATCTTATGGTTGCAAGTACCATAGTGGGTTAACTCCTTATAAATTAACCACATCTTATAAATTGCCCCACTATGTCAACTCCAATCCAGTGTGTGAACCCCAATGGGGTAAGTATGACCAAGTTCCAATATTTTCAACATGCAAGGATCCCAACATTATATTTATTAATCCTCTCCATACTCAACCATTTAGTTATGGGGGATACCCCCCATTCTAATAATAAGAAGGATTAATAAATATTTTTTATTTTCTTTAATTTTTGATTTTTTTTTAGTTTTTCACTTTTCAACTTATTGTTTTGTCTTTTTGTCTTTTATGAGTAATCTCATCTAGGAATAAAAAACTCATGTGATCATTGGTTGAGGTGTTGTTCTATGCTATCAAGTCTTGGGTGACTAATTATTTGAACAGAGAGCCCACAACATCCATTCATCCATTCCATTAATAAGAGGTTCTACCCTGGGTATAATGATATTCCTAATCATTAAAACTTAAAGTAATTTTATGTTATTGTCCCCAAAATGAAGAAGGATGGACCAAGAGGGAATGGTTAGGGTGTGACATCAAGGGGACTTGTGAATTCTCTTTGGTGGCCTCTATAGGAGTTATCATGCAGCTTGGTTGTACTACGATCCTTGTAGATCTAATGAAAAATGGGAGTAAGAGTAATCCAAAGGCACTCAACTAGAAAATAATAATAATGCTATTCTAGGGGGTTCCATTGGAAAGACATGCACCCATGCCTGAAGGTAGGTAGCTTCCCTAGATTAAGTAATACTTCAAAAAAAAAGTGCCACAAAGAAAAATCACTCCTCCCTTGAACGAAACACCAAGTGATCGTATGCCTTGCTATCATGGTGCTCTTATGATTGTCCATCATTGGATGAAGCAATGTGATATCACTGATTAGAGGAATGAACTTGGTCCTAATTTTGGAGTGATGGGCTGCTGACACACTAATCATGCCTTACATGTAGGATTCATTGTGCCTTGAGTCTGTTACCTCATGTCCCGATCTCTACAATCCCTTCTACAATTCACCTCACCTCACCATTCATATAATTATGATTTGTGACTCAGGTAGCATGCGGATCATATCTCATCATGGTGATATCTACATGTGTTTGTTTTGTGAGATTGGTGTGGATTACATTTAACCCTTCTAGTGCCTAAACACATTTTAAGATGTGGTTATGCAAAGGCACTATATGTTGGAACCTTCTTTGGGAAGGATCCACTTGCATAACCCTTGTAATTGCCCTTGTAACACATATCCCACACATAATCTTATACCCTCTAATAATTACCAACGCTCTTCTTTCCCTTATCATCCTTCTAGTTCAAATGTTCATATAGGCTAATGTTGGCGACCGTTTGGGACGCGACCACCAACGAGTGTCCTCGAATAGGATTTAGGTGCCTGCTGGTCTCTGGAAACACCAAGGCCCAGATACCTCCAAATAAACTCAGTAGTTAATGTGAGTATGTGTGTGTGTTGTTGCGGCGTGCAGTTATGAAATATGAAACGATTGCGTTGTGTGTAAACTACAAATGACTTATCTTAAAGAGATTCAGCCAACTTTGCCAAGTACTGTGAGTTGTTGAGAGTTCCTATTTTGTTCAATTGCCTAGTCTATGTGGTCCTTATAATACCTACTTGTAACAAATAAAATTTTGCAAAAACCTTTGAACATAACTCTGTGAATCTACTTCTAATTTTCCCTAGAGAAAGAGATAGTTCCATAAGAAAATAAGAAATAGAGCAAGATTCAATGGAAATAGAGAGAAAAGAAAGCAGATTTGCGCTAACCTCAAATATTTAAACAAGGTAAAATGACACAAGTAAACACTTCGCAATAAAGCTATCCCAAATTCAATAACTACGAATTGTTCAAACTTCCAAGGCTCAAATAAGCAATTTCTTCAAGACAATCCTACTATGCTACCAAAAAATTGTGGCGTAAACTACCAACTATGAGACTCCATTTTGGCTAGATAATGGATGTCAACAATTGCATTCAACAGAACCTTCAAAAGACTTGACAATTTCTAGTTGAAATACCACGGAGATTCACTTTAAAGATAAAAAGAAGCTATTCTGGTCCCATCAAAATACCAAATATTTTCTGAACCCTCTTAACTATTGAATCATTCAACGGCATGACTACAAGCAGAGGCTCTCTTACAAAGATCTCAAAAGCAGTTCTTATATGTTGCACAATAACCAAATTCACTACTAAAATGCTCTTAAGGCTTTCAAAAACAAGCACTTCTATGGAAAAATTTTAACAAAAATTTTCTATTGGGCAACAAGAATAATAAGAGTAATCTAAAAATCCCAGAATTACTTGCCAAGGATGATACTATCTAAACCACTAGCTAAACAATTTAAACAAAATAAAAAACAATAAGCATAACTCATAGGACCATGATAAAGAGGCTGAAATCCTTTCTTTAGCAAGTCATCTTACAAGAAATTGTTCACAATTTCTTTTTTACAATGCTCTTCTCAAGACTCAAAGTGTGTCTCCAAGTGAAAGCCCAAGTGTGATCCCAATGTCTTCTCAAAAGTGTGATGTCTCCCTTGTCCTTTCCTCCTTGACCCCTGAAGCCTTTTTATAGGTTTCAAAGGTAGTTAGGTAAGTTACAAAATATCTTGGGTTGTCATAACCACCATAGAGATAAAAAAGCTACAATGGACAAGTGTCCTACTCAATTTCCAAGTGTCTTCATTCAGTTGCCAAGTGGTCACCTTGGAGACAAAAGAGTTGTAGTTGACAAGCATCCCATTTAGTTGACAAGTGGCCCTTGTGGAGATAAAGAGGTTGTAGTTGACAAGTGGGCTTTGTGGTGGTTATAACCAACATTTCAATTGACAAGTGCTCAATTCATATGGGACTTTGAACAATTGTTACACAAATTCCCTTTTTAAATCATAAAATATTTTATTGTTATTTACATCATAGTAGTAGAGATAACAACCATGGAGTTGATGCATATATGGATGGGTTAATATATAAATATATATGTAAATGTGTACAATCGAATGCATAAATGGAGTGGCGCTCTCACGTTTTCAACACAAAGTGAGTGTCACGTTATGTAGATTATAGTTTAATCATGTAGATAGTATATAGTTTATAGTGTCAACACATATCATTTCTTGGCATTATGTAGTTTGTCTAGTGGTTGTCGTAGTCTAGGTTTAGCATGAAGACTTCATTAGTGAGTCCGGCCATCATTTGTATGAACACGCTCATGCTGGAAAATCATTTTTATGAGCAAATTTTAGTTCATCATCTTCAAAGTTGCTGCCATTGTTAATGACTCGAAATTCGGATCAACATCAGGATCGTTTTGTGGATAACAAGGTTGGGAGTACTGGGATTGTATATCTTGTATTTTTAGCATGGCTACGAGATTTTTCTTGGAGCTACAGTGCACAACCTCGAATCCGATGTCAACCTGGAAACTAGATCTACATCTATATCCAGTGCTCTGCTACTGCAAAAACAGGGCCAACAAATGATGTAGATGCAGGAATAGGGACCCTTCCTTCTTCTTTTTGTTCCTCAATTTTCGTTGGGCCTGGCTCACCTAGGTCTAGAGCATCTGAACTTCTGAAGCTCATCAGCATGAGCAACACCAAGCACGATAGACTCATAAGTACCAAGATTACCCACAATCCTTTTCTCAGAAATCAGCTCCACATACGCAATCATGCTGTTGGGCACCACTGGTGCCCCCCATTGCCGCATGTGATGGAACAGTCCCATCTCGGTTGGAATGGAATCGAACTCGCACGCACTCACAACCAAAGACCCACTCTCCACAGCTAGGTCATGGAAAAGGACCTCCATGCGCTCCATGAACTCGGGCTCACCGGTGATGTCAAGGTAATCGACACTGATGGCGACACAAGTAGCAACGACGGGTTTGCCGTAGAGGTGGAACGGGCCCACGCAGGTGAGCACGAGGCAGGTGCTCGTGCACAGTCGCTGCAACAAATCCAGGTCGGAGATGTCAACCTCCAAAATCGAAACCGTGACCAGCAGCGAAGGAGGGGAGGCCCAGTGTACAGCCTCGGCAAGCCGACTACAGCTGCGTCCAGCACCACCGATTCGCAGGTCCAGCTGATGCGCGGCCGCGACTTCAAGCAAGTACCAGACGACGTATTTGCCGGTGAAGCCCAATGCTGCAAAAACCACAGCATCTAGCTCTTTCTTCTTCTTCTTCTCCGCTTGTTCGTTCTCACAAATATCGCTACTGGCCTCACCTACCTCATCTATTTTTTCAACGTCTCCTTCCGATTCTATGGTTCACTATGGCAAATATCGTTAACTTCATTTTTGTTATTCTCATCCTTTCGCTTTGACTTCCTCTTCTTCTGATTCTCCAGCCCTCTGATTCAAATATGTGAAGCATTTTATTGCCACAACATAACCTAAACTTAGAGTATCTTTGTATACTTTTCCATAGCTACCCTCTCCTACCAAATTAGCTACACTGAATATGTCAGTGGCTGTGATGAGTTCTTGGAGGAAGATTCTTAAAAACTGTTCACCCAACCCAGGAATCTGTAATTTGGCCTTCTTTTTTCTTTTATGAAATAGGATACCCGTACAAACCAGCAAAAGGAAAACTAGTTGAAAGGCTGTTAACAAGCACAATTTTCACAATTCTACTGATCCTTGCATTTTAGAGAATTGGTGATGATGCTGTAGAAACATGACTTGGCTACTGTTCCATGAAATGGCCAAAATGTGTCAACAACTAACACATGCCCTTTTCCCCCTATTCTTCATGATTTTTATTGTGAGATTTTACATCATTATACTCTTTATGCCTTTAGTACTAGTTTGTATTACCCTGGACCCCCTTACATCAGCCTACACATCCTTAATTTATACCTTGGAGTTTCAAGAAATTTTAAAATTTTGTAAATTTTTCAAGTATCCTATTTTTGATAGGATGTGATATCGGGTCCCCGCTAGCAAGTATGCAATATTGCATCCTTAAAAAATATATATGGACCCCCCCCATGCATGTCAACATCATTTCCAACTATTCACATGGGGGAGTGTTGGTGACCATTTGGGACGCGACCGCCAACGAGTGTCCTCAAACAGGATTTATGTGCCAGCTGGTCTCTGGCAACACCAAGGCCCAGATACCTCCAAATAAACTCAGTAGTTAATGTGAGTATGTGTTTGTGCTGTTGCGGCATGCGGTTGTGTGAAATGTAATGATTGTGTTATGTGTAAACTACAAATGACTTACTTTAAAGAGATTCAGCCAACTTTGCCAAGTACTATGAGTTGTTGAAAGTTTCCTATTTTGTTCAACTGCCTAGTCTACGCAGTCCTTATAATACCTACTTGTAACAAATAAAATTTTGCAAAAAAATTTGAGCACAACTCTGTAAATCTACTCCTAATTTTCCCCAGAGAAAGAGATAGTTCCACAAGAAAACTAGAAATAGAGCAAGATTCGATGGAAATAAGCAGAAAAGAAAAGAAAGCAGATTTGTGTAGACCTCAAATATTTAAACAAGGTAAAATGACACGAGTAAACACTTCGCAATAAAGCTATCCCAAATTCAATATCTACGAATTGTTCAAACTTCCAAGGCTCAAACAAGCAATATCTTCAAGACAATCCTACTATGCTACCAAAAATTGCTGCGTAAACTACCACGTATGAGACTCCATTTTGACTAGATAATAGATGTCAACGATTGCATTCAAACAGAACCTTTAAAAGACTTGACAATTTCTGATTGAAATACCATGGAAATTCACTTTAAAGATAAAAAGAAGCTATTCTGGTCCCATCAAAATACCAAAGATTTTCTGAACCCTCTCGACTACTGAATTGTTTAATGGCATGACTACAAATAGAGGCTCTCTTACAACAATCCCAATAGAAGTTCCCACATGTTGCACAATAATGAAATTTACTACTAAATTTCTCTTAAGGATTTTAAACACAAGCGCTTCTATGAAAAAATTTTAATAGAAATTTCTATCGAGCAACAAGAATAGTAAGAGCAATCTAAAAATCCCAAAATTACTTGCCAAGGATGATACTATCTAAACTACTAGCTAAACAATTTAAACAAAACAAAAAATAAAATACATAACTCACAGGACCATGACAAAGAGGCTGAAATCTTTACTCTAGCAAGCCATCTTACAAGCAATCGTTCACAATTTCTTCTTTACAAAACTCTTCTCAAGACCCCAAGTGTGTCTCCAAGTGAGAGCCCAAGTGTGATCCCAATGTCTTCTCAAAAGTGTGATGTATGAGACCCCAATATGTCTCTCCTCCTTGACCCCTGAAGCCTTTTTATAGGGTTCAAAGGTGGGTAGGGAAGTTACATATTCAAAAAAATCTCACCTAACTTCTCTCCCAAGTAACTTGGCCAACCAATTAGGAGATTACTTGCCCAACAAGTTAGGTAAGTTACAACAATTTTGGATGGTTGCAACTACCAAAGAGATAAAAATGCTGCATCTGACACGTGTCCCATTTAGTTGACAAGTAGCCATTGTGGAGATAAAAAGGCTATAGTTGACAAGTGGCCTTTTTAATGGTTACAAACATCATGGATTAAGGCTAGGAAGTTACAACTTCCACATAAAGCTACAATTATATAAATAAAAGCTATAGTTGGAAATGTCCATAAATCCCCCTTTTTATAAAATAGCTATACATATAACTTTATATATATATATTTAGGAATGACATAAAGGTCAATAAATAGAATTTGATCATCTATCTCTCCTTGGCCATGCTGCAAAATAATTTGGAGAGGCTTGTGCGGCCTCCTTTACTAGCAATTAGACGAAAGTCCCTCTTCATTCCCACATATTTGGCATATTTCTGAATAACTACATCATGAGCATCGATCTCTTGTCCGAACTCATTTTTAGAAGGTTTCATAATTTTTTTTGTTGCTCCTAATTGTGCAATTCTCTTTGCTGTGTAAGTCATCCAACCCTCAAGCCTCAAACCCCAAATCATTTCTTCTCATGCATTTCCCACACAGTGTTGAGAACTAGAAACCCTAAATATCGGTGCAGTGGCGGGGGACTCACTCCAGACTCAACAGCACCAGATTGCGGTCGTGGCCGGGGCAGAGACGAATGTTTTCTATATCGGTTTTTGATTCAATCCTGGTGGAATTAGTTGAAAAATATCTATCACAAGAGATTGGCTATATAGACTGGGCTAAGGACATCGTTCTCCAATGGCAGACATCAACAGAGTCCTCCGTATCCATTTTCATGACTGTCGTGGCCGTGTGTTTCTGTTAGTGTACATAAATAACGTTGCGCTGGTGCCGCTGCCACCTTCTTCGCTATCGCCTTCATTCGTAGCCCAAAAAAAATGCTGCTGAAAATCGCAGACCTTGCAGCGGTGCACATGCCCTGGCGCCCCTGTGTAGGGTTTTACATGGTGAGATAGCTCTACCCCTTGTGGTGGCCATTGACAGCTAAGATCTACCCCGACGGCTTCCTTTTCCTAATTTTAGCTATTTTCATAGATTTTGGGTGCCATTGTGAACTCCTGCAACCCTGAGGATCCCATGACACATGGTCGTGGTTGTCACGAGGCTTGATGGTTCCATCGTTCCTGGTGAGCATCTCGTACTTATCACAGCAAAAATAAGAAGCAATCAAGGCCTTTCCATCCGTGGAGGAAAAACTTGCATCACAGCAGGATGTCGCCAAAACCATTAAATAGGAGTTGCACCGATCATGCATAGTTTTGCAGAAATATATTTCTGATGCAGAGATTTGGATGGAATTCTTCATGTATTCACCACCGGTATTTGATGGAACTGAGCCCAGGAAATGGGTTACTAAAATTGAGAAGGTTTTCCAGAGAATGAAGATTAGAAGCGAGCAAAAGGCTATGCCGGCTGTGTTACAGCTGCGTGGAAAGGAATCCCAATGGTGGCAGACTACGAGAAAGAAGTATCCTGAGCCTCCCACATGGAAAGCTTTTTGGAAAGAATTTTTGCAGAGACACAGCCAGTTCTTCATGGATGATGAGATTGCTGAATCTGACTGGATCCATATCTTTAATGAAGATAAACAATCACAAACATGGCTTCCATATTTCCCAAGGAATTTACCAATTACAAGGCATTTGTGTTAGGTTTGTAAGATGTTTTTTTTAAAAAATAAAACATATGATATGTTTCCTTTTTAGTAATATATATTTTTATTGCTCCCTTATGTCAACATAGTGGCACATACAACAATGTTGTGGTAGGGGTGGTGGACTGGTAGGTCATAGATGAGTGGCTGAGATGGCAAGAAAAAGGTTTTAAAAAAAATTACATGGTCATCACTCCAAGGATAATAGGTAAAAGAAACTTATAAAATTAAAAATGAAATGAAGTTTTATTTTGGCTGACAGGCCAACGCGTCTTGCAGGATAGTGGGGAGGGGGGAGTGGATTTGTCGCCTAGCCCAACCGAATCAACTTTGATGATGCCAGCTTTGGAGCTCCACTGGAGCGTTGGAAAGGCACCTATGATGGTGGCCCATGCTTCAACTGTAATAACAAGCTCATTGGCATGTGCTTCTTGTTCCCAACAATGCATCTACTCAAAAGGCCATCATTTCTCCCCAAAATGAAATCATACAAGAGTTTGAAACTCTCTTATCTTTTTATTCTTTGAAATTTAAATTCTTCACTAGAAAGAACATAATCCTCCTTGAACAGTTTCAGTTCATTAGAATTCTGTACCTCACCATTTGCAAATAAGTCCACCTATTCCATGAAATGGCCAAAATGTGCCAACAAGAGGTTTTTCAAATTTTCTTCTACGACTTGCAATTGCACATCTCTTGCTTTGATAATCATAACTTGCTCGTTGGTGCTCCAATTTTTATTCCGTCTAAACCTACTTGAACCTAGAGTGTTCAGCTTAGTCGTGGGAGAGGGGTACATGTTGAGTTGCGTATATATTTTTTGAAATTCATCATCACCCAAAGGACACTATCAAGGGTAATTAGTTATAAAAATAATAAACATGTGCCAAAAAAAATTTCATCTCCTTATCTATACCAGGAAATTAAAATCTAAAACCACCTAAGAAAAGTGGACAAATATTAAAATCTTTTGGGGACATTTTCATAAAAATTTCTAACTTTAAAATCACACAAAATCAGAACAAACTCACTAAGGTAAGAAGTAAGGTATAACTTAACCTGGGTAAGCAACCTTACTAATGATTAGCCCCATGTGATTTCAAATGGTCCCAAAGTGTGGACAACAAGAAGGTCCCTCTCAAGGTGCATTTAAGCAACCCAGGAGAGCTAAAGGATAGGTGCCTATTGAACAACACACAGAGTAGGAGGAGAAATCATTTAGTATCATGAAGAAGGCCCTACCATTATACAATTAAGACAAAACGAAGGAGGAGCTACTGTAGTGCCTAAACTGGGATAACACCTCACATTGCCCCTAGAATGTGTTTAGGCTATCCATGAAAGGTCCATATCAGCTATAGTGATTGTGGAATTAAACTTTGGACCTTTCATGGAATTTTCTCTTGAGGCCATTAGGGACCACCTCAAAGGATCCCCGTTATGGCCTATCCTCTCTAAAAGTGGTGCCTAGTACTTAGGAGAAACATACCAATTTTGGCACAATAAAGAAGAAGGCACCACAGTTGACATTTATGGTGTGTTTGTTGATTTTTCCATCAAAGCCATTTTGGAAGTGTTAAAACTTCTAAATATAGGGCCAAGGGTTGCTTGTTTGTCTAGCTGCTCTGATGCTGATGTGCAACAAGTTTGGTTAGACAGGCCATACGGTAAGGAAGATAAGACCTATGGAGAGTTAACTTTGGAAGAGAAGATATACTTTAAAATTGGACCTTATCACATATTTTCCACAAAAGGATTAAATAGAATTTCAACATATGTGGCAAGAGGAAGTGTGATATTAATGAAAAAGGTTAATGCTAACCTGCCTCATCTACATTTCATAGAGATTTTAAGGTGGTTTGAAGAACGTAAGATTGGGAAGTTTGTGTTGCCTTTCCCTTGTCTCATTAGGAAGCTATGCAAGCATGCTAGTATTTAGGGATACACTAATGATGTCCTCATAAGAGCCCAAAATTCTTTGGACATTGAACTGCTGAAACCACTAGCTACAAGGAAAAGTGTTGGTGAGATGTTGGGGCTAGAACAAGAGCAAGAATAGACAGTGAGGCCCACTGCAACTCAACTTGTAGGGCCCAGCCAGCATCCAAGCAAGAGACCTAGTCAATAACAAGAAGCAAGGCCTAGCATGAGCTAGCATGATCAACGACTACCACCACTGGAGGATTACAGACCATTGATGAGCCATCTCAGGGCCATCACTAAGATGGTCAGTTGGGGAAGTTGAGATGATGCAAATCTCTTCCACATCATTGACGATACATTACGGTCCATTGTCTCTATAGATCATGCATGGGGCGAGGTGTCCATTTAGATAGGAGGAGGGGAGAGTTATTGGTCACAACAAATTTTAGGAAACACTGCATCCTTTCAGGTGCAATTGAAGACTGGTGAAGGGGCCATAGTGGTGGTCATGCAGCACTAGGACATAGCAGGAGCCATTGAGGTGGTCACAAACCACATAAAGGAATCTTTTAATGTCCCTGTTATGCCACTGGTAGATTTCAGATGAGCACAGGATGCTCAAACTTTGGTCAGTTTCTCAATGACTCTTGCAGAACATGAGGATGTGCTTGATCGATTACTACAAACAGGATAAGTGATGATGTCCTTATTTGACATCGCACAAGATGTTATGGTAGCACAATCAGATCTCATCTGCACCAAAGGAAAGCTAGTCATGAAAAAGATAAGGGCCAAGCACGTAGAAGCAGAAGTGGTAAGACTGTAAGAAAGGCTTGTAACCTTGCAAGCCATACAATGGGATCCCTCTCAATTCATTCTCGTAGACTAGCCAGACACCTTCAGGACCAAGCAATTCAACAAATTTCTGGTGGAAAATAAAAGGGTGGCAAAAGAAAAAGAGAAGGCTGACTGGGATGCCTCCATGGAACAAGTGCAAACTTACATGCATCCCAAGGCACTTAAGGCCTTACAAGAAGAAAATAAATAGCTTGTTACTGAAAATCTTCAATTGACCTCTGTGGAGAAACAAAAGAATGTTCTCGAAGAAAATTTTCAGTGATTGTGAGAACAACAGATTAGGGTCAACTAGAATATGAACCATTTAGGCAGATAAAATCGAACCCTCTCAATGAAGGAGGTACGTGCCATCCATTAGAAGATGGCCATCGAAATAAGTGTGTGGAAAAATGAGGCCAAGTGGCACAAAAAATTAAAGGAGCATTTTCAAGACCAGGTGGGAATGTACAAGAAAATCATTGAGAAGGAGATCCATATGGGCAAGGCCCAAATTAATTCTTTCAATGCTCAACAAACTGATTGGTAGGCCATATTGGACACATACACATTTTTCCACCAGGACGAACTTAAAATCTAGGACCTACAAATTCAAGATCTCATAGAGTACATGGAGTTGGCTAATCTTTGGTATGCCAATCTAGCCATGTTGATAGTAACGTTCTCGAGGATAGATCTTGAGAGGTAGGTAGCTACCACCTATGCCAAGTATGAAGAAGAATTTTCAGAACACAAGAAAACATTGCAGAAGTTGGAAGTCAAAAATTCTAAATTGGAGGTGGTTAAAGTAGGCTACCAAGGATAAAAAGATATTGCAATAGACTTGGCTCAATGGCTTATATATTTTCAGGAGTACAGGGACAAAGCTAGAGCCTACGAGGAGGAATGAAGGTTGTTCGCAGCCTGGTATGTCAAAGCAAATAAAATGTTTCTACAACTACCATGTCCATGGAGGTGCCGACTCCATCAAAAATTGGAGCATTAGCATGGATGACATAGAATCCTCTAATTGAAGAGGAAAATCTTTGGGCACTACTTCAATGTCATCAAATCCCAAAACCTAAAGCACAAGACAAGTGAAAGCAACCCATGGAGGAGCCACCACCACCAGGAACCATATGAGTTCCACAAAATTTTCTAATTTTTTGTCTATGTCCCAATTTTGTTTCATTCAATCCCACACTGTGGCATGAGTAATTCCCTATTAGTAAATAATCCCATACCTATCCACTATGTAATCAATGAGGCTTTTTCTCATTTTAACTCAAGGATGAGTTTTCATTTAGTCATGGGGGTATGATGAATCATGATTCATCAGGCCACAATATTGGATCCACGATATCGAGTACGTGATATCGTAGCCCAACAACAATATCGGATATGCGATATCATGACTCCAATGTGAGCCTATAAATACACATGTAGGTGCATGAGAAAAGTAAGTCTTGGAAGCTTTAGAAATAGTTATTTTTAGATGTTAGTTCATTTCCATTTCTCTCTCAACCCTTTTTCCCCATGCATGCCCACAATGTGATGATTGTAATTGTATGAAATCCTTTATTTAAGTGTGACATACTTGGACATGCACATGACCGGGAATAAGATCAAAATTACTTCATCATTGTAGCATTAACTTAGTTTAATTATTTAATTTTTATTGTTATTTATTGCTTTCATAGTTAATATCTCTTCACCCTAAACTCCTTAAATGTAGAATGAGTATGACTTAATCATGAGCATTTAAGTGTGACTACTTGGTAACCCACTAGCATACCTAGGATCGATGCTTGGTAATCCTAGTAGTAGTCATGCATGAGGTCCAAGATATGTATGGATGATTAAGGAATGGATGCTCATTGCACTTAGGCTAGTTTAGATTCTCTCCTCCTATTTCCTCTTAGCATAACTCTCTCTCCCTTTTCCTCCTAGCTTAGCTAAGATTATTTTCCATTGCCTCCAGGAGTAGCATTAGTTTAGAGTGTAGGTGTACCTCTCCACTCATCAATAACCATATGTCAAAAATCATATACTAGTACAGGTGGGAAGATAGTGAACTGAGATCAACTAGTAACTATCTAGATACCAAACTAGCCTGTTTGCAGAGTTTGACCGGATTGTGCGTGAAATGCTCGTATTCGTATGATTGAGTGTAGGTGTACCTCTCCACTCATCAATGATCTAAACAACATGAAAAATCAACATACAAAAGAACTACTTGTATTTGTATGGTTGAGCATAGGGGTACCTCGCCACTCATCATTGACGTTGTTCCCAAAGACTTAGTTTTTTATACGCTAATTAGAACTTAGGAAATCATTCACATCATTGGAGCGAACCCTTAGGGTTGATTGAGAATAATAAACAAGAATACATTTCACACTGAATAGACAAGTATGTCTCCTTCTTCGTATGAAAGCACCTCACCACCTAGGTCTAAAATAGGAAATAATTGACGACGTAATACACATGAAGTTGATCCACTAGTCCTTCAACAAGTTCAAGTGGTATATATTCATCCTAATGGGTATATACCAGACTTTACCTTTATCCTCTATCAAGATGAACAACTACATTGGTGAGACTTCGAGGATAACATAGTGTTACCTCCTGATCGTTCAGTCTCAAGCATGCTTCTTCATGCTCTCACACGAATTGGCATGTCACACTTACACTTAGAATATGTTGTGCAAGACCATGACTTGAGAGAATACCATCCCATAGAGGCACAATGTCAAAGGGACTTGCAATAGGAGAGACATCATAATTCTTTGAAGGGTAAGTGGTCCCAGGATGCCCCACATGTCTGAAGCAAAAATGAGGGTGGTGAACCTACCTCAGGCAGTCGGCCACACAATGATGTTCCTTCCCTTGACTTTGGCCAAGGGGTTGTGTATCAAAACCTTCATTCCATTATTCATAACCTAGGTTTTGATACCCATGAGAACAAAGGATCCAAAAAAGGGACACGAACTCATGATAAAGGTGGACATTCTTATTGCAATTGTTATCAGGGCCGAGACCACAGAAGAGAAGGTAGCAAACACCGTCATGGTGATGGTTCTCCTTCTTCTTCACCTTCATCATCTCCTTCACCCTCTCCTTCAATATCCAGATGTGGTCATAAAGAAAAAGACCATGGGGATAAAGGTAGGCAAAGTGTAAGTCATAGATGAAATAGCCAGGAAAGGGGATGAGGGCACTCTAGAGAGTCAAGACATAGAAGAAGGGAGAGTAGGGAACAATGTAGGCATCATAGACACCATGGATGAGATGATCACGATGAACCCCTCCTCACTAATCGAAGTATTTTGGACATAACTAAGGCTATTAGAATTCCAACAAGGCATCAGAAAGATAGTAGGATCAAGAGATTAGATATGAGCAACATCGCACGATTTGAAGGGGGATACAACACTGATCCTCCGAATCATTTACAAGCATTCCATGATGCGTGTGCATTATAGAACATAGAGAATGAATAGCAAAAACTTAAGTTTTTCGCATGGACATTAGTTAAAGAAGTGAAAAGTTGGTACCCGTCTTTAGAATCGGAATCCATTTGTAGGTGGAGTACTATGTTAGAACTATTTAATGACAAGTACCAAATGTACTCCCAAGTGTCTAACTTGCGCTAGCAAATCCAAGGCTAGAAACAAGAAGGACATGAAATTTTGGATGCTATTATGGGCCAATACTATGAACTATTACATCATTTTCCTAGCCATGGTTATTCACAAAGGGATCAACTACGCCATCTTGTGGATGGGCTTAGGCATGAAATGAGAAGAAGCCTTGGGACTTATGCCCAAGGGAGACTATTTGAGCTTAGGTTCCATCAAATTCAAAGACTATTGGAGCAAGTTGCTAAGGAACAAGGTGAGATACATAAGAGAGAAAGTGTGGAAGAGTATAACAAAGATCCTTAATTTCAAAAGAGAGGAGTGAGATTTTTTGAGGATGAAGAAGAGTCACCACTCGAAGAGATGGTGAATAGGAAAAATTTGTCTATCCAAAAGATGACATCAGAAGTTTCGGAAAAGGTAGAGCAAATGTGGAATTCTCTAGAAAATAGATTTCAAAATATTCTTAAAATAGTAGAGGAGTCTAGCGAGCAAGATAGTAAGAAAAGAAAAAAGAAAGAGGTTGAACATGCATGTAGCAAGGGTAAGGGAAAAGTTGCCATCATTGAAGAGGTTGTGGATTCGAAAACAAACAATGATAGTGGATGTGAGATATATCAATATGACCATCCTAAGGGATGTTGCCCTCTAATCTCACATTTGCAGGAGTCTGGGGTGTATGCACTCAACCCATGATTAAAGAAAAGGCAAACACCCTGAAGATTACCATATCCTTAAGGTAACCCAAGGCAGTTCCACCAACCCTTAACATATTATCCCAATGGAACTCCACCACAACCAATTAAGCAATATCAACAGTGGTAGCACCCACAATCATGGGGAATGCCACCACCATGGAAATAGTATCCTTACTAGTAACCTAACCCATATGGATATTACATGCAGTAGCCAATCTCCCCATGTGACTCTACTAGTCACGTCACTCCTCAACCTTACTACCAAGCCCATGAGTATTATGGTCCTCCCTCTTCTAGAGGTGATATTCTACAAGAATATCATCCTTCTCATCCAATTGCATCTCTTCCATCAATAACTCCACTACCACATTCTCCCATTATGCAAGGTGAAATCCCTACCCAGCTGCAGCAATGTAATGCCACAAGTGCTGTTAACTCTCAACCTAATATTGGTTCCAACGACCACATGAAGAAAAGAGCTTTCTTTAGAACCAATAGTCCAACCAAGCCCTTGCAATCACAAGCAACTAATTTCTTAGACAACTCAGTATCAATCAAAACTTCAAGGCCCCCTTCAACCCAATCACTGCACTCAACATATACGGTCATGCTAACACATTTCATCACTGATTGGATCAGAGTTGGCAACCTTCCCAAGAAATTCTCTAATCCTGGGAGTCCTCTGATATACTTACAAAACATTGGAAATGTGTCATGCAAGGCTCTTTTGGATTCAAGTTTCAGTGTTAACTTGATTTCTCAAGAAATGTACAAGGCTTGGAACTTACCTCCATTGAAAAGGAGCAACATCCATCTAGAGTTGGCTGACCAATCCATCACTATCCCATTGGGACTGGTGGAAGACATTGCTATCTCTGTTTGTGGGTGGTCATACCTAGTTGACTTCCTAGTGATTTAGGTGAACAACAGTAAGGGGGACTTCCCAATCATAATGGGAAGAGCATGGCTAAGCACCATTGACGCATGCCTAGGAATCCACAATCCTTCCCTAGAAATGTTAAAGGAAAATACATTCGAAAAGATCAAGAAGACGAAAGTTTTGTGCATCGCATACATTGACACAGGGTGTAATTACATGTAGAGGTTATGGTTTGTGCAAAGTTTAACATTGCCTGCATGCAATCAGTGTGCACAAGTGATCAACATACAAAGATTCTTGTATGTAACAGCCACATAATAGGAAGGCACCTAGTGGCTAACAGCTGATCAAGAAAGTAGTTCACTCATATGCATGGAACTGTGCTTACATCGATAGCATAGATGCATTAGAGCAAGTCCATCACCAACTTCCAAGTCTTAACCTTGAAAATGTTAACTGGAGGAAGTTGGAAATCCCTAATAAATTTAACCAGGAGCCCCTCAAGCTAAAACCATTTCCCACCAGTATGGAATACATGTTCTTTAGAAAAGAAAAATCAATAATTATCAACACTAAGCTTTCTCCTCAATAAAAAGAAGAACTGTTGAACGTAATCAATAGATGGTCAAAAGCCTTCACTTGGTCATATCCTAAATTAATTGGGATAGATCCTAGAATATGCCAACATAGGATTTACACTGACCCCTCCATGAGGCCTTGAAAACAACTACAGAGGTGTTTGAACCCAAACCTGAAGTAAGTAGTCAAGGAAGAAATCAAATAGCTTCTTCAGGCTGGGTTCATATACCCCATTGCTGATAGTGAATAGGTTAGCCCCTTAGTTATTATGCCTAAAATGGAGGTAAATGGAGGGTGAACATAGATTTTAGGCTACTGAATATGGCAACATTCAAAGATCATGTTCTATTGCCATTTTTTGAACAAGTCTTAGTCACCATTGCATGGCATCACTACTATAGTTTTCTAGATGGATATAACAAATATAATCAAATATAAACAGCCCTAGAAGACCAATCTAAGACTACGTTCACCCATCCTTAGGGAACATTTGCATACAAACAGATGTCATTTGGCTTGTGCAATGCCCTTACAACATTTCAACAACTAGTTCTAAGCATCTTCCAACAGTAGATAGGAAATGGTATAGAAGTCTTTATGGATGATTTCTCCACCTATGGAGCAAACTTTGATTAAGCCTTGGACTAGTTAGAGCAAGTGTTAAAAAGATGTGTAGAAACCAATTTGAGGCTCAATTGGCATAAAAGCCATTTAATGATCCAGGAGGGCATAGTACTAGGGCACAAAATCTCACACACAGGGATAGAGGTAGACCCTGAGAAAATCAAAGTTATCCAATGAATTACCCATTAACCAGAAACTGTCAAAGATATTCAGTTATTCCTTGAACATACTGGCTACTATAGGAGATTTATTGAGAACTTTTCAAAAAATTGCCAAACCATTGGTGGAATTAACAAAAAAGGATGTACCTTTCGAGTTGACCAGGGAATGCAAATTAGCTTTTCAAACTCTAAAATAGAAGCTAGTAGAAAGATCCATTCTACAAGCTCTTAACTAGTCCAAACCATTCTATATCATGATTGATGTGTCCAACTATGATTTAGGAGTTGTACTTATATAGTTAGATGACCAGAATTGTCCTTATTACATCCACTGTGCAAGTAGAAGTATAGCTGGTGCACAACTTAACTACACAACTACAGAGAAAGAATTAATGTCTATAGTGTTTGCACTAGAAAATTTTAGATACTATGTATTGGGATATAAAGTATATATACATACAAATCATAGTGCAATCAGGTTCTGTTGGCGATCGTTTGGGATGCAACCGCCAACGAGTGTCCTCGAACAGGATTTAGGTGCCTGCTGGTCTCTGGCAACACCAAGGCCCAGATACCTACAAATAAACTCAGTAGTTAATGTGAGTATGTGTGTGTGTTATTGTGGCGTGCAGTTGTGAGAAATGTAATGATTGCGTTGTGTGTAAACTACAAATGACTTACTTTAAAGAGATTCAGCCAACTTTGCAAGGTACTGTGAGTTCTTGAGAATTTTCTATTTTGTTCAACTGCCTAGTCTATGCGGTCCTTATAATACCTACTTGTCACAAATAAAATTTTGCAAAAACATTTGACCACAACTCCGCAATCTACTCCTAATTTTCCCCAGAGAAAGAGATAGTTCCACAAGAAAACTAGAAATAGAGCAAGATTCGATGGAAATAAGCAGAAAAGAAAAGAAAGCAGATTTGTGTAGACCTCAAATATTTAAACAAGGTAAAATGACACGAGTAAACACTTCGCAATAAAGCTATCCCAAATTCAATATCTACGAATTGTTCAAACTTCCAAGGCTCAAACAAGCAATATCTTCAAGACAATCCTATTATGCTACCAAAAATTGCTGCGTAAACTACCACGTACGAGACTCCATTTTGACTAGATAATAGATGTCAACGATTGCATTCAAACAGAACCTTTAAAAGACTTGACAATTTCTGATTGAAATACCACGGGAATTCACTTTAAAGATAAAAAGAAGCTATTCTGGTCCCATCAAAATACCAAAGATTTTCTGAACCCTCTCGACTACTGAATTGTTCAACGGCGTGACTACAAACAGAGGCTCTCTTACAACAATCCCAATAGCAGTTCCCACACGTTGCACAATAATGAAATTTACTACTAAAATGCTCTTAAGGCTTTTAAACACAAGCGCTTCTATGGCAAAATTTTAATAGAAATTTCTATCGGGCAACAAGAACAATAAGAGCAAACTAAAAATCCAAAAATTACTTGCCAAGGATGATACTATCTAAACCACTAGCTAAGCAATTTAAACAAAACAAAAAATAAAATGCATAACTCACAGGACCATGACAAAGAGGCTGTTATTCTAGTAAGCCATCTTGCAAACAATCTTCTTTGATCCCAAGTGTGAGAAGTGATGATAATATCCCTCAATGTCCCCTGAAGCCTTTTTATAGGGTTCCAAGGTAGGTAGGGAAGTTACATATTCAAAATATCTCACCTAACTTCTCTCCCAAGTAACCTGGCCAACCAATTAGGAGATTACTTGCCCAACAAGTTAGGAGGTTACTTGCCCAGCAAGTTAGGTAAGTTACAACAATTTTGGGTGGTTTCAACCACCAAAGAGATAAAAATGCTGCATCTGACACGTGTCCCATGTAGTTGCCAAGTGTCTTCATGTAGTTGCCAAGTGTCTTCATGGAGATAAACAAGTTGTAGGTGACAAGTGTCCCATGCAAGTGACAAGTGGCCATTGTGGAGATCAAGAGGTTGTAGATGACAAGTGGCCATTTTGGAGAGAAAAAGGCTATAGTTGACAAGTGGCCTTGGTGGTTATAAGTACTATGGGAAATTAAAATTTAGTTGTAACCACCAAGGGGAAGTTATCACCACCATGATATTTAAAAATTGCAAAGGACACTTGTTCTATACATATAACATTGAATAATTTCCCTATAACTTCTCTTTCCTTTTCAAATAATAAAATATTTTCTTTAAATCATAGTAATAGAGATGGTAATCATAATAAATATATATCTATTGGTCCCTAACTTGAAGAAATTAATCCATATTCCAGGGACCACGTGTGATCTTTATACTTGGTTCGTTAAAAATACTAAACACCTCCTGATCTGCAGCAGCTCTGCCCATGTACCGAATGACGTTACATCTTTTTCTGAGCATTTTGCAATCTTTCCAGTAACTCCATAATCATCTCCATCTTTGCAGCATCAGCACAAGATTTAACTGCAATCCTAATAATCTTTTCCTAGAACATAATCCCTGCCTTCCAAAATCTTCATCATAAGAATCCCATGACATGCTATGCTGCGTTTGCGGAGAGAAGAATGTTTTGGCAGACGATCTTGTGCCGAATCGAACCCTTCATGACGCGATTTCATTGCTGGAGGGGAAATGGAGAAGATAGGCACTTGCCGTGGAAGGAAATTTGAAGAAAAAGAGGTGCTATGTGCCGCACTGGTAAAGCTTGAAACCAAAATTAGGGTTAACAGAGAGAGTAAGCTCTGGTTTTTTCTTATTGTGCTAAGGATTTATGTAATGGCCCATTGTTGTTGGCGTTCATTCTCCTTTCGCAAGAACCACTGGAAACCTCGGCGTCGTCAGGGAGGTGTAGCAGAATTTTTGATGGAAACTGGAAGGCGCGGAATCTAACAGCCTTGCTGGCTGCATCTGTGCAAAAACGAATTCCTCCAAAAACACGTCACACTTGTTGTTCACGCCACTGTGGAACCGTAGCAGGAGTAACCCAAATCTAGAACAGAAACTCTGCTGAATTTCGCATCATTGTCGGCAGCAAGTTTCGCAGTATTGCCATCGCCGTCGGTACTGCATACGTGTTTAAGAACTGTGAAATTTTCAGAGGCTTCTTTGATGCCATCATCATGGCTATGAATCATGGTAGGGAGTTTGATCATTTTAAAAAAAATATAGCCCTTTGCCAGGGCATCCTCCACATGTAATTCTTGCTGCCCATGGTCTTTCGTCCATACATTCGCTCTTTTATGGAGAAAATATACTTGCCGATTTTGTTGTATCTGACCAGTATGACCTACTTCGCCCATCCCAAGGCCTACTCTAGGTAAAAAGATGAGGGGTAATGGGCACAGTAGGTACAAACTAATGTGACGAGTGCCCCTGCCCAGCTTGGTGAACGAGCTCTCGGCTACTTCACGCCTACAAGAAGCGGTGGCTGTCCTCACGTCCAAAAAAATTGAAGGTTGCCATCCCGGAAGGATAAGGAGAGCATCAAGAATTTGAATCCATAGTAAAAAAAATGTTTAAGACATAGAATGGGATTGAGGATCTGCCTTTCTTGAAACAATCTGACCGCATCTACGGGTAAAGCACCGTATCCATAATAACCCATGTTATTTCCAAGTTGGCATATTTAATNTGGTGCTTTACCCGTAGATGCGGTCAGATTGTTTCAAGAAAGGCAGATCCTCAATCCCATTCTATGTCTTAAACATTTTTTTTACTATGGATTCAAATTCTTGATGCTCTCCTTATCCTTCCGGGATGGCAACCTTCAATTTTTTTGGACGTGAGGACAGCCACCGCTTCTTGTAGGCGTGAAGTAGCCGAGAGCTCGTTCNTCATACATAGAGTGTCTTTGGATTTCATTTCTTCCTAACGTTTGGCATTTTAATTTTGTATCCTAAGAAGGTCTTAACATCATTTTATTTACCAATGGATTACTTCTCCAAAAACACCCATCAAACCACAACATTAAAGTTGTAAATTTACTTCTAAATTTACAACCATAGATTGTTCCAATTTTGAATAAAATATTCCAACTGTTCCATGGAATGGCCAAATGTGCCAAGATTTCTGCCCCCTTTAAAAGTGTAAAGAAATTTATGCAAGCCCCATTTTAAAACTGAACTGTACTGGTAGCTTTTATTGAACTTTTACAACCAAACAGAAATCTTTTTGGAGGAAAATTTCCATCAAACATAGGGTTTAATGGTATAAAAACCTCATTCCTAACCAAACAAACAAACTGTACATTATTAAGTCCTTTGTTCATGGACTATTCTTGAGATGGGAAGAGAATGGGGAGGATTACGCTGGTAGGAATCCTCATATCTCTAACCCTCTCATCAGAAATCTTTCTATTACTTTTTGGCTCGCTGGAGCTTTCAACTTGATCCTCTTGAGATTTGTCTTTAGCAATCCTCTCATCTTCTTTCTCAAATGAATTCTCATTTTCTTGGAGTGTACAAATTTTGTTTTCAACACTTCCTTTTTCAACCATCTTACTTTCTCCATTCGAAGTAATATTATCTATTATCAAAGGTTCACTATAGATGTAGATTTGATTTGGTTCTCCTTTCCAAGGTAACCACATGTGAGAATAATCTGTTGATATGTAACCTGAGAAATTCTTACTCCAACTTCTACTCAATAAGAGACTATGTGAATCTGGTATATCTGCCACTTGAATAGTTACTCTACTTCTGATGCAAGGTTCAGAAGAAATTTCCAATAGAACACTTGGTAATTGACCCACAATCTTCACTCTACTTTTATCCACTTGAACAATCTTCTTATTTGACTTTTCAGGAACAAACCAAGTTTCTTACATATAGACAATGGTATTATAGTAAACATAGCTCCAGAATCAACCAAACAATTGTGTAAGAATTTATCCTTTAATTTCATTGTCAAAAGGAAAGGAGGAGCTTCCTTATCATGTGAAGTCTTTAATTTCTCATCATTACTAGACACATAACTTAACTCTGATTCTCTAGCTCTCCTTTTACCTTTAATGAACTCTAAAGCCTTTCTTTGCTGATCTCCTATTTGAAGCAACTGATAGAGGCTAATATTGGCTTTGACATGTTTAAGATCTTCTATCAAATCATATTCTCCATCACCAATGAAGTTTGATCTCTTTATCCATTTACTAAAAGAATGATTTGGAGTGTTTTGCTCCACTTGATTGTCTTTACCTTTATTCTTATCCTTTATACTTGGCTCAAAAGCTCTTCTCTTAGTAGATGGATCTGTAATAACGTTTGGGGGTCTAGAAGTAGTTAATCTTTCTTTTGATTGAAGATTATATCCATTTTCCTCATTGTTATTACATTCTTCATCTGATGACATATCTTCTTCAGAACTTGATAGAGAAGAAGTATCACTTGATCCATTGCTTGAAGATTTACTTGCATAGTGAACACTAGATAACTCATTATCAGATTCAATATCAAGAAATTTGGACATAATAAGATTACTTTCATCCTCATCTTCTACTAACTTAGTTTCTTGATGTTTATGCTTTCTATTTTTCTTTTCTTCCTTGATATTTACTCTTGTCAATGCTTTTTCAAGCTTCACTATTTTGTTGGACATATCTCTCATTAATTGTCCTTTTTCAGATCCTACTTTTTCATGTTCTGGCTCTATCTTAATATAAGATGGACTTGGTAAAGCTTTAAATTGAGTAAAATCTTGCATAGGAATCATAACTCTTTCTTCTCTTTTTTGAATCATGATATTCTCTTCAGGATTCAAGTTCAGCTATTTTTCTAACTGTATAGCTTCATTGAAGTAGTCATTTAGGGTAGTTAGGTTTGGAGTTCTCCTTAACCAAACAAAAATGTTGGGGTTGACAGCCTTAAGGTAAGTTTCCTTAAGCATTTCGTCTGATGGCCTATATTGCCTTTGAAAGAGTCCACAAATTCGTTGAAACTTAATGTTGAAATCTCTAATTGACTCTTTAACTCCTTGTTTAGCTTGTATTAGCCCACAATATAATTGTTGTTGATCTAATTGATTACCAAACTGGGCTAAGAAAAGATTCTTCATGTCATCCCAACTTGTAATACTATTACTTGGTAAGTTTGAATACCAAATCTGAGCCATATCCTTTAGATTTGATACAAACAACTTATAAGCTTGATCTTCATGTTGAATATTTCCATGAGCTAAAGCTAACTCAAACATGTGAATATATTCTTCAGCTAAATAAGCTTTTCCAGGAATGAAAGGCTCAGGCAAATATTTGTAAACTACCTTAGGAATATCATTGTAATTTTGAAATCCTAATGGTGTAACTCCTTGCCAAGGATTTGCCATCCTATTCTTTTGAAATGTTAAACTCTTAGACTTTCTAGATCTTCTCTTACGAATTGATAAACCAGAGATAATGGGTGATCTTCTTGATCTTCTAGTTTTCACTCCACTACTTGTTCCCAATTCAGAAACTTTCTTTCCTTCCTCTTCCGATGAAGAATTAGTCTTAGAATCTAGAATATCCTTTGAAACTTTGAAACTTTCCAAACTATGAAA
>MNCI01024668.1:507340-557329 GCA_015680685.1 Gnetum montanum
AGAATGTAGTTGCTGATCATTTATCTCAGTTGTGATGGAACAAAAAAGAGGATGAGTATCCAATTTTTGATTATTTTCCTAATGAATTCCTCTTTGTTGGTGTAGTGAATAATCAATCACCCATGGACACAAACTAGTAAAGTAGCATTCTTACCTATCTCCTCACCCAACAAATACCACAAGAGTTAAACCTTAAGAAGAAATAATAGTTTCTTCATTGAGCCAAGTACTTTATGGAAATCAATGGGCAACTTTACAAAGTGTGTCCCGATGGCTTGGTTTGATGGTGTGTTCTCGATATAGATCAACTACAAGTTCTCCAAGATGCTCATGAGGGTCCTTGTGGGGGTCATTACGCTGGTAGACAAATAGCCATCAAGATCCTACTTGTAGGATATTATTGGCCTACATTATTTTGGGATTCCTATTATTTCATCCAATCTTGTGAGTGCTGTCAACGTGATGGGGGAATGATTGCTAGAATGGAGGGTTTGCAATAATGGATTCAACCGTTAGAACCCTTCGACATTTGGGGAATTGATTTTATGAGGCCGATTACACCAATGTCCAATGAAAAAGCTTATATTATTGTTGCCATGAATTACCTAACAAAATGGGTTGAAGCTGCTACTGTTAAAGATTGTACATCATCTACTGCTTCATGATTTGTTCAACAAGAAATCATAAATAGGTTTGGTGTGCCATGTGCACTTATTTCAGATAATTGTACACACTTTACAGGTGCAACTTTTTGAAAATTCATGCAACACTTAGGGGTTGAGCATAAATTGACTATACCATACCACCCCCAAGTGAATGGTCAAGTAGAAGTCACCAATAGGGAGATTACGAAGATATTGACAAGAACCATTAGCAATTTTAGATGAGACTGGAGCACTAAAATCAATGATGCTCTTTGGGCATACTACTCCACATGGAAACTCCCTACAGGCTACTCTCCCTATGAGTTAGTGTATAGTAAATTACCAGTGCTTCCCATTCAAACTAAGCTTAGTACACTATCCACAACACGTGGCCTCAACCTTGACCATGATCTAGCATAGAAACAATAGTTAGTAACCCTTAATTAGCTACCCTGTCATCTAATGAATTGCACAAGGCCTTCAATAAACAATGTCATGACCTAAGAATTAGGAAAGTTAAATATTAGCCAGGAGATAAGGTTCTCTACTAGAATCCCACACATGTGCCACAACATACTAAATTTCAAACACTATGGGAAGGACCTTATATTATTTATGCAACTTTTCCTTCAGGTGCCATGATAATATACAAACCTAAGAGCCTGGATAAGAAACTTTTGATCAATGTGCAACAAACCAAACCTTTCCAAGAGCCTGGGATAGCTAGTACACATGCACCTCTCTTGATGGACAACCCTGCTCACTATTTCGAATCTCCTCCTTCCAACTTAGTCATGGGGGAGATGGCCACCTATGCTAACCATTCTAGGCCCTCAATTCTTTTTGAATTTTTGTTTTACACATTCTTTCAACTTTTTTTATTTTTGTTTTACACCATCATTCATGTTTTTACTATTTCTTTGTTTGCTTAATTTACTTTTATTCGTCATCCAATAAGTGCTCATGATGGTGGATTGCATTATATCATATTGATTGCTAATGTTTGATTTTTACCTTTGAATTATGATGCTAATATTAATGTATTATTCTTTTGGTAAAATAGGCAATGAATCCATGCTATCCACTCATCCATACAACTCTATGGTCTCCTTTGGCTTGAAACTATACAATCCCCTTTTTCTAAGTAAATTTATTAATGAATTGGTGGTTGGGTACTTTTCAAACCAAGGAAAGACTCAAAGGATGAAAAGGGTGTGACTTCAAGGGGATTTGATGCATTTGTGCTAGCCATTCTCTTGGGTGCTTGGATGCTTGTCTCTTGGGTTTTCCACCATTCTAACATTGTTCAAAAATTAGGAAGCCAAGTGAATAAAAATAAGTCTTTGCATGGTGTGGTTCTCACGTAAAAAAAAAGGAAAAAAGTGAGAATTCAAAGCACACCCCTTAGACATAATAAAGCAATATGGGCTACAAGCACTGGTTATGAAACTGGAAAGACATGTTACCCATGCCTGAAGGTTCCCTCTAACTAAGGCCCTTTCTCACTTCCTACTTCTCCATCTCCCTCTCCTTGGGATGGTGGTCACTCTTTGTGAGGCATTCTTGTTGCTTCAAGAGGATGGATTGGCTTGGTGTATTGTTGTGAGGTCATTAAATGTGGTTGGTTTGAGTCTAGATTTGGGATGAAGTTCTACTCAGTCATCTTAACCATGAAATACACAAGGGACTTTACACAACCTTGTTCTTGGGATTCCATTTCATTCTCTCCTCTCCATCTTTCTTCCCATTTTCCACCTCATTGCAAATTTTATCATTATTTCATTCTGGGCTGATGCATTTTTTTCTTTGGTGAATTCTTGTGGGTAAGTTTTTAACTCTTCCTTCCAAATGACATTCCTAGAGCCTATGGACTTTTTGGTTTGTGGGTTTGTCAAGGCATAAAAGAAATGAACCTACTTTGGGAAGGAGCCACTCGCATTCCTTTTTTGTGCAATTTTTAAGTTCTTTTTCTTAAAAATTTCCTGCAATCAATCATCTCTTGTTTCATCCCCATCCATGACATCCCTTTTATTAGCGTTGTCGTTGTTATCTTTTTCCATCTTTTTTGTTCCTCATATTTTTCCATATTATAGCTATTGGAGGTTTGCTCTTAGTCATGGGGGCCCTGGCACAAATTTTTCAATTTTACCATTCTACTATTTTCCTAACCCCTACATCTTAGGTAGTTTCTAGTGATAAATCTTCGAACCAATTTCTACCATAACCACAACTCAACCAATGTGCTTCATATTGAGGCAAGGTATCAACTACATTATGGATTATCTATCTTTGCTCATTTATGACTGTGTTGTGTGTGTAGATGGTGATCATACAAACAATGGACTAGGCTTGGAGAAAGTACTCAGGATGGACCAGAACTAGAGCTTTTATGAAAGGAGCAAGTATAGTGGTGTGGCTATGGATAAACAATGGAAAGCTCAATCTTAGCATTGGTGGCAACACACTTCATTCTTGGATGTCATTTATGTATGAGTGTTTACTACAATGGTCATGAACACTAATGTTGTAATATGCTTATTGATCTGTTCACTAGGCACATTGATTCTATCATCCCATTCCACTGTCAATTGTTAGTTAGTCAATAATCTCATACCTTCCTAATAATTTGTAAAGAACTTGTTTCTTTTCTTCTATACTCAAGGACGAGTTTTAATTTAGTCATGGGGATATGATAAGAGTAGTTACTCTAATTATCAGAGTGGTTACTCTAGCAGTTACTCTAGTGGTTACTCTAGTAGTTCTTCTAATTATTAGAGCGATTACTCTAGTAGTTATTCTAATTATTAGAGTGGTTACTCTAGCAGTTACTCTTGCAGTTACTCTCGTAGTTATTCTAATTATTAGGGTGGTTACTCTAGCGGTTACTCTAGTAGTTATTCTAATTATTAGAGAGGTTACTCTAGTGGTTACTTTAGCAATTATTCTAATTATCAGAGTAGTTACTCTACTTATTAGAGTAGTTGCTCCCAATCCTATAAATACAGTTCCTAGGCACACAATTGGGAGAGAAGTATTTTGGCAAAAAAGTAGTGAAACTCTTCTAGTCTATTTGAAAGTTAGAGTATTTTCTAAGTACCCATAGTAGGAGGTTGAAGTGTGGATGGATCTTTATTTGAGCATTGTGTACCTAAGCACACCTTGTGTATAGCAATAAAGACGAGCTCTTTGATTCATCCTTGCAGCACTTGAGATTTTTTTTCTTACACATTTCTTTTATTTTATTTTCTTATGTATTTATTTTATTTTATTTTATTTTATGCACTTTACATTTCTTTTATTAGCACAGCAATTCATTTTGATCAATTAAGAAAATCACTAAATTACATAAGCACGACCACTTTGCGCATGTGTGTAATGCTTGGTAACCCAGTAACGATTACTGTTTGGTAATCCTAGTAGTGTTGCACTAGTTCAGGATGTGTACAGAAAGTCGAAACAAATGCTGGTGTTAATATTAGTTACAACTTAGTTAATGAGTAGTTAAGTTAAATTAGTCACTTAGTTACCTCTCTCCTTCCCTACTAGTGTAGGACATAAAAACATAAAAGCTTTATAAATCATATGCCTCAAGCTTACTTAACCATACAATAGTGACATACAGGTAAGCTTGGGAATACAATGATCAACCAACCTGTCCTTGTTCCATAAGGTCACATAAGCACTTAGTCCTTGGAGTTCAACTAGATCATGTGTGAAACGCTTGTATTTGTATGGTTAAGCGTAGGGGTACCTCGCTACTCATCACCTAACTTGGGTAGTTCACACTTAGAGGGTATATTCCATGCACAGCTCTATACTTTGTTACTTCAAAAAATGTAGTTTGAAGGGTAGCACAACCTTTACAAAACTTGAGCTTCACTCTAGAGTATTTTGTTATTTTAAAATCACTCAATTCCATAAGGTCCCAACAAGATCAACATGTGGTTTAAAGGATCCCACAACCTTTACAAATGTGAGCTCCACATCAAAGTATTTTATCACTACAAAACCACTCAACCTTGCAAGGTCTTAACAAGCTCAACAAAATGCCTTCCCAAAAAAAGCACATCAATTCCAAAATGCTACAAAGAAAGAAAGAAAAGATCAAGGAAAAAATGTAAGTTAATTTACAGATTCCTTGTACTTGAAGCTCACAATATAAAAAATATACAAATTATGCATCAATGAAGAACAAAGACAAATTTTCTTAAGTAGCCAAGAATAGATATCAAATTCCAGGATCAAATATTTAATTGAAACTAGCCTTAATGCAAAAGAGACATCTACAATGAGACATCTACCTTGAGATGTCTATTTTTCAAGTTAGATGCCTACTATTTTTGGTGAGACATCTACTCTACTTACACACTTTGAGATTTGCAACATTTCTTTTATATCTCGGTAGTCATTGGAACATATTTGTTAAGCTCATAGACTTTGTTTCCATCCACACTCTTATCTTGTCCACTTTATTTTTCATTTCAGCATTGTAGCTCTTGTTCTTAAAGTCTTGAATCTCCATTTTAAGTCCTTGCTCATAATACTCTTTCATGGTTCTACAAGACTACAATCACATACACATTCTACATTCTCCATTTTTTCTAAGGTTTTGGCATACCAAAATTTCAACAATATCCTCCTTTTTGGTGATGCCCAAAACTAAAGAAAATGGGTTAGTATATTCCATAAAACTATGGAAAAGATAAATAGCTCAAGCAATTGTATAATCTATCTCTAAAGTACCATATCATAATCAAAAGAAATACTATACTATACACCATAGACTATATATCTCTTCCCTTTTTTGGATAGCATCCAAAAAGGTGAGACCATTAGATGAGAGTCCTAGAGAGGTTAAACCATTTAGCTAAGGGAGGAAACATGATGGATATTAGATAAAGAGCACACATCATTTAGTATAGATCTATAGAGGAATATTCAAGAATAAGGGCCAAATAACATAATTTGAGCATTGAGAATCATGTAACATATCTTTTGAACCAATTATCCCATTAGTAACATAATATATCATGATTTTAAATAACTTACTTCCCCTTTTGAATGTCTTAAATTAATTAGATCTACAAGACAATACAAGCTTATTAGAAGTCAAATATTTGGATGAAGACTTTTAAAGATAAAAATCAAAACACACAATATGGTCTTCATTTCTTACCAATACTATGCAAAAAATCATTAATCCTATCTAGATCATTCTTCTAAATCAAAAGAGATAACAATTTTATCCCAAGAAAAGTGAATAGATCAAATCTCATAAGAGATTTTAAGGCAACCATTCATCTTTTTACCAATATAAGATAATCACGTTGAGAGCAAAAAAAAATAGCATATATATATATCTCATTTCTTATCAAAAGAGATCATGAACACCTTTTCTATTTTCAATCTACCACTATGAGTTCTTGATATATCTAAGGTGAATACTTCTCATCTCATATTTGTAATAAGAGCCTTATGTAGTTAAAATAATACATGCTTAGCATATAAGAGTTGATATAGCCAAATAGTGCAACATTAACATAGTGCTCAAAGAGTGAGTTGATATAGCCAAATAGATTGCAGATACTTACACAAATGATGATTACTTTTAGGTAAAAGATTCTTAAAGATTGAATCAAAATTAATTTTACCTTCAATACTTTACCAAATATGAATATTCTATTGATTTCTTATTTTATGAGTGCTATAGATTGGAAGCTTGTCATAAATTATCATGTATCAAAGAGAATCTTCATAGATTCCCCTACATTGATGTTCCCCCTGCCTATATGTTCCATCTTTTTGAATCAATTGTAGTGAAGAGTGATAACCTTCCCTTAAGCCTTTAAGGACCTTGTCAACAAGGAATTTCTTTCATGAAGGTCAACAAGTAGAAAAAAAAAAAAAAGTACCAATGCTCTTCAACTCATTGTTACACATCCATTGGCTAATTGACCAATCATAAGTCACTTCCCTTTGTAGAGATAAACTTTTGAATTTCATAAATAAATCTATGAAGCAACATTAAGATCAAGCATGAAGACTTTCAAATTAAAGGTCTCCATTAGTAGAATCTCTACTGAATGATAAGAGTCATAAGATATCAACAAAACCAAGGAATCTCTTTTCAATGATAGCCTTATTTTAAAAAATTACATATCCATAAAGGTCATAGAGATAGCTTTGTTAATATTCAAAAAAAAGACATTTGGCACAAAATCAACATAATATCTATATAAAATAGAGATATCCAAAAAAAATTTCAAGATAATGTACACTTACCAGACCTTATCTTGAAATACTTTTTATTAATATATGTTGTAGCTCAACATCATAGATGATCAAGAGATATTTTCTTTGGGGGACAAAGTATATAAAGATCATCTATCCAATGAATTTCTTTTCTACTAATATTTATAATCAAAACTAATCTATACTAAGTCTAGAAAGAAAGGGAATAAAGGCTTATAATTACTTACCTTACATTCTTTCTAATATGAACATGATTAATGGAGTTTGAGATGAGGTCCTTCATCATTGAGTACCTCCTTATCATGCAACTTACCTTTTTGTTTATTAGCACTTTTGTATGTATCCACAAACTCATGTAAGATTCCTTATTTGTCATGTTCATGTTCTTCAAGCTAGGAGGACTCATAATTTTTTATAGTTATTGGTCTTGATTTCTTAAATTTTTTAGAGGTTATTCCATCTTCTTGTTCATTGGTTCTCCAAGTTTTTGTACCTTACAAGATACACTTACTAGACTCCTCTTGACAAGACCAAGTAGTCATGTTATTTTCTCTATATATGGATAATAATAACCTTGTTCATGTCCACAATTTCTACAACAAAAATATAAGGTATCTCTAATTTGAATGGGATTATCAAATCTAATCTTGTTTCTTCCTTTATATGATACTAAAATTGTACAAGCATTCTTTTGAAAGGTTTCCTCTAGATTTCTACTATTGTTCTAATTTTGAGACTTCTCCTCATTTTTACTAATCCTTTTCTCTTATGTATCCCTATACTTCTGCTCATCCAAATGGGTTAGTAATTGAACCTTAGCTTTTATGACTGAGAGTTCCTTTTTTAACTTAGAGAATAAAGTATAAAGTTCAGATATTTTTCTATGAATAGTTTTCTATCTTTTTAAGTAGATAATGTAGAATAATGATCTTCTTATGCAATTTACTATACCTTTCATCATTTTTACCTTTAGATTCATCATAAAATTTTGTAGAATTTTCATTTGTGAGGCCATGCATATGAGATGTAAGTCCTTTATAGCATCACCTACCTCTTCCTTACTTTTTTCTCCATCATCTTAGCTAGTGTAGAAATTTTTCGTTTTCACCCAACTTCATTTTTATCTTTCCTTTACCACCTACTAGTACTAGAACATTCAAAGGTCACATAGCCTATTCCA
Source organism: Gnetum montanum (assembly GCA_015680685.1). NCBI lineage: Eukaryota > Viridiplantae > Streptophyta > Gnetopsida > Gnetales > Gnetaceae > Gnetum > Gnetum montanum. Next base: position 515,417 of record MNCI01024668.1, read on the forward strand.
CCACAAATCCAACATTCTATAAAAATGCATGAAAATTTGAAATTGTAAAATTCTTACCTTTCTCTTTACCTTTGGTACTAGATTGATTGGGGCCTAGTCAATTGAAGCTTCTTCCATTCCTTGCAAGAAGTCTTTGAACTCTTCTTGATAGAAGAGCTACTTCTTTGTCACTATCTATTTCTTTTCCAACCAAATCCTTCTCTTTTGATGCATATTTGAGGATGATGGGCTTTTCTTTTATTCATCCTTCACTTATGTGATTCATCTCATAAGCATTAAGATTGCTTTGAAGCTCTTCAAATTTTAACACTAAGAAATTTGTAAATTCTTTCATGGTTGTCACTTTTGGTCTAAACTTGGGCTACAAAGTTCTAATCATTTTTATGACCACATCACTCTCTAGAAAGTCCTTACCTTTTCCATGTATGGCCACTACTAATTCATTAGCTCTAGAGAAATAATCTTTGATTTTCTCTTCTTCTTTCATTTTAAGCTTATCATTTTCACTTTCCAACACTAAAAGTTTTGATTGCTTAATAATAGGCATACATCCATAAGTTTCCTCTAGAGTTTCCCACATTTCCTTTGTGGTTTTGCATCCAATGATTCTATTAAACTCATATTTATTTAATTCACAATAAAGATAATTTTTAGCTTTTGAATCAAACATGAACTTCTCTTTTTCTTCTGAAGTCCATATGCTTTATGGCTTGAGTGCTCTTATGGTGTTGTAAATGGGTACTGTGTATCCTTCAAGAATTAACTTTCAAATTTTGAATTTCATGGATTCAAAGAATCCTTTTAATCTTACTTTCCAATATGTGAAGTCAAAGCCATCAAACATCGGTGGCTTGGTGTAAGATGTCTTCTCCATCATTCACACTTGAAGTGTGAGGCATGAACTTGAGAGTATTGGGCTTTGATACCACTTGTAGATCTAGAACTTAAAAGAAGGATTGAATAAGTTTCTCAATTAAAATCATTTCAACCTTAAAAATCAAACATAATTTTGACATGATTCCCCAACTTGGGTAGTCTACACTTAGAGGGTAGATTCCCTGCATACCTCCAAACTTTGTTGCTTTTAAAACTGTTTTTTGAAGTGCACCACAACCTTTACAACATTTAAGCTCTAATCTAGAGTGTTTCATCACTATGAAACCACTCAACCCCACAAGGTTCTCATAAGCTAAAAATGTAGTTTAAAGGATCCCACAACCTTTACAAAAATGAGCTCCACACTAGAGTATTTTTTCACTACTAAACCACTCAACCTTGTAAGGTCCTAACAAGCTCAACAAATATGCCTTCTTATAAGATGCACATCAACCCTATAGGGCTATAAAGAAAAAAATAAAAATATCAAGGAAAGAGTGTAACTCAATTTACAAATTCCTTGCACTTGAAGCTTACAACATATAAAATATACAAATGATGAATCAATGAAGAATAAAGACATATTCTCCTATGTATCCAAGAATAGATCTTTTAATGAATAGTACTTGGACAATTCCCAAGAATTTTGCTTAGTCTTATATCCTTTTAATTTTCAAAAATTCCTCAAAATTCATGTAATGGCTATAATATGGCTAGTTTAGATGTCTACTTCGAGGGTGAGACATCTAACTAAAACTAGCCTCAATGTAGGAGAGATGTTTACTTGAAAGTGGAGGAATCTACCATAAAATGTCTATTTTTCAAGTTAGAAATTTTTTATTTTTGTGAGATGTCTACTCTACTTGCACACTTTAAGATCTGGAACATTCCTTTAGTATCTTGGTAGTCCTTAGAACATCTTTGTTTGGCTAATAGACATTGTTTCCATCCATGCTCTCATATTATGTACTTTAATTGTCATTTCATCATTGTAGTTCTCATTCTTGAAGTCTTGAATCTCCATTTGAAGTCCTTGCTCATTAAATCTTTCATGGTCCTAAAAGACTACAATCACACACACATTCTACATTCTCTATTTTTTATAACATTTTGACATACTAAAAGGTCAATAGTTAAGAAATCTATCTAAAAATACATCTAATTTTGGTAAGACATATACTTTGAAAGTGAGATGTATATCTTTAGACATCTTAGCTAAGATTTCTCTACGAGGATTGAGACCCCTACTATCAATTTGGGACATCTAGCCTATATGTCAGCTTTGAACTCTGTAGCATTTCTCTAACATTTTGACATCTTGGTAGACCTTGAAATATCTTTTTTTGGATTGTAGATTCCATTTTCATCCCATATCTCATTTTGACATCCTAGCTCTCATTTTGTCATCCTAGCATAGCTCTCATTTTGTTGTTTCAACTCTCATTCAATCATCTTGTCATTTGTTCCTTCTTAGCCCTGTAAGACTTCAAACACATTTTCACATTTTTCATTTTCTAAACTTTTTATATACCAAAAGATCAAAAGAAATTACATCTCTAGAAATATTAATATGAAAGATTGAATTTATGAGAAAAATTAGAGTTGGTTATTATAAAAGCTATAAATATCAAGTTGAAGGAATTAAAGCCTTAACACTAAGATGACAATATAAATGATGAGAAGAGGGATTAAACAAAATGAATCTACAACAAATAAATTCCAATGGGTATGACAAGATGGAAGAAAGGAAAGTGAATTTGAAAAACAAACCAAGATGAATAGAAGTCTCCAAGACTCCAAATTGATCCTCATGAAAAAACAATGACATCTCACTTGTCGAAAACTCTTGAGCTCATCTGCCTAGAAAATCATGATAGTTCTAACATTTAATTATTACAACCTAGCTCATGAATGGCAAAACCAAACCCCAACAAAATGTAAAAAAAGATCTTACAAGACCCATCCTCAAAACAACAAAACAACATTACTAGAAAGCATAAATTTAGTGTATAAATCTACTAAAATATTATTCCAAGTATTCATAGAAAAATCCTTCAATTCATAAACAAGATTACATCCATATAGAAAAATAAAAAACCCATCCCCTAAATATGCATAAAAACCTATAACTATAAATGGAGAGGAAGTCAAGATAACTTACCTCTAAATCTAAATAATGAAAAATTGCAAGAGAAAAGCAAACCACAAATATCTAACCAATCCACATAACAAATTTTCAATTCCATAGCACTTTCTATTTCTAATCTCATAGAATCTCTTTCAAATCATCAAAGTATATGGAAGAATTGAACCATGGATGTTTTAATGAAGATTAATTAGAAAAATCATGGAAGAGAGAAAAACACAAATTATCCAAACTTTCACAAAGTCAAAAGAAAACTACCAAAAATATTTTTCATGTTAAATGTAACTTTATTCTCCACTTAAATAACTCTCTCACATATCGCAATCATTAAAAGAGAAAAATATTATAAAAATCTATAATGCTAAAATTATAATCCAAAACCTCCTAACAATGATGAGTATGTTAAGTCTAAAATAAATGCATATAAAAATATACATATCATACATGTTAACGTATAAGAGTCATCTATCATATATTCTCTAGTTCATACCATTCATTCTAGAACAAATTAATAATAATAAGTAAATAAACCACTAATCATAATCCATGTCATGCTCCAAGACAAATCTCACTACCATACTTAATAGGATTAATGCATACTTACTAAATGGTGATAAAATAAAATATATGTATAATTAAATACTAATAATTACATAATATTAACCAATAATCTATATAACCCAAAGCTCATCATCAACAACATCATCATAATGCATAAAATATACCAAACCAAACAGGCATATAAACATGTAAGCACACCTACAAAAATCTCTATAAAAATCATATGTACCAAGGATGTCCAAAAATATGGGCTATTACAAAATGTAATAATGGAGGTTTATCAGTGCTTAGGCATCAATAGAGGTATGTTGATGTATCCTTGAACAATCGAATCATACTCTAGGTACTAAGACACAAACATGGCTAGGCAAAAGATGTGCTAATGTAGGATGTATGCTAATGCAAATATTTCAATGTTGTCCTCCTCCCCGCCCCCACACACACACAACCCAACCCCACCCCCTACCCCTCCAATCCCACCAAGAATCCAAGCATCAATTTTGGATGAGACTTAAAACCCAAGGAAACATGTCAAAATATTTTTAAAGCACTCAAACAAGGTTGGAAATATCCTAAGAAGCTTGAGGCATGTACACAACTCAAAGTGCAATACAAGAGGCATAAGTACATTCTTAGAAGATAAAAAACTTAATTGAACATGTTAGAACTATAAACATAGGATGTGTGAAATACTTCCCAAGTCTAGGACTTACAATGGAATTACAAAATTCCACTGGAGGACTCATCAACCTGGGTAGGGTCAGGGTATAAAATTTTTCATGGACAAAGTATTATATATTAACATTTCCATAATAAAAATAAAATACACATAACTAAATTTTTATAATAAAAGATAAATTATGCATAAATTAATTTACATAAAGAATAAAATATGCATAGTTAAATACTTGTAAAAGAATGATAACTTATAGATAGAAAAAATTATAAGAATAATTAAATTTTAAAATTTAATCATAAATACACATAATATCTATAATTTAACTCTAATAGTAATAAAATAAAAGAATACAAAACTTTAAAAAGTAGATTATATTCACTTATATATAACAATAATAACAACAATAACATTAACAATAGTAGTAATACTAATAGTAAGAACAATAATATAATTCTCTTATTGAAATACATCTGATAGTATTAAAGAATTAAACATATACATTAAATTAAATAATTAAACCTATGAAAATTTTATGTTGTGGAAATTATTTTATGGTGGGTGCAAATATTTTCTTTCAATTAATATATTTTCTTTATGAAAAGTGTAATGTCCCCATTTCCAAATGGTGCTACTACATAACAAAGATGGTGCCTCTTCATAACAAGTGTTATTGTTATTATAATAAGACCAAAAAGGGCATCTAGTAATTGAGATACAAAAGGGTGCATTGTAATAATGGGCATGTCTCTCGAGGTGATATTTGGGGATTTAACCTAAGGCATTTATACCTAGGCTTAGAGGTTGTGCCAACATGGAGTGGTGGAGCTAGTAAAGGTGAGTCACTAGAGCCAAGTGAAGTAAGATAGGAAGTGGACTAGACATTCCTTTTGGCTAGTTGTAGCCCTAACTGTGGTGGTAGTGCTAGATTGTCTCTAAGGGGATAGATGTTGAGGGAAGGAAACCCCAAGAAACACTCTTAGAGCATGATCCAAATATTCTATTCCATATTAATAAAGCATTCTTTACTCTTTTCTTCTACATTTTTTCTATTATTTCCTTTATGTATAATATTGAATTTTACATATATTTAACATTTAATATATTTTCTTCTTACACATAATGTCTAATATAATTTATATTTGCATTTTCCATGACATCCAAGAACAGGATGTCACAATTGGTATTAGATCAAAATACGATCAAAAGGCCAACTACAACATGATGATGAACCATGAAGCCATGACATAGGAAAAGTCATTAATCATCACCAAATTTACCATTTATGTATGCTAAAAGATACGTTTCCATTGATTATATGAACAGTGAATCAAGCACCTACAAAAGACATAGATCCCACCAACTAAAAAAATTCTTTCATGGATATTATTGGCTGATAAAGATCTGATTATGCCTTATCAAGATTCATCAATTACAATATATGTTGGTAAGACAAGGATACACTAGTCTAAGTAACTATTAACCATCCTAGTACTATAAATGTTAATTGATTAAGGTCATTGTTAAGTTTCTCCCAAAAGAGAAAAGTTAGTAACCATGATATGAATTGATCTTGTTTTGTTGAAGGCACTTAATCCTTGTAACTTGGAATTATTCATCATACTAAGACCTAGGTACTAATAAGACAAGGGATTCAGATTGCTAATTATCTTGTCATAATCTTCTCCTCACTACCTCATTAAAGTATAACCATGATATGAGAAGGTATGACCATCATATTTGTCAAAACATAAGGTATCAATATTACATTCATGTACTAGTTTTGGTACATCATTTGCAATCAAATCCAAGTAATCTAGAAGATCTCAAATTACTCATATGTTAGCCTAGTAATGTTAGTTAATCATAATAGGTTATTTTGATCCTCTTAATTTCTAAAATTTCAACTCTAGTTTGAATCCTAAGACTATGTTCAATGCATAGTACTCATTGAGACAATTCCAAAGGTACAAATTTCATCTCAATTAGACTTATGATTTAAGAGATATTGATGTTTAAATTTTCTCATTATGCATTCATTAAAATAATATTAACTTATTAAATTATTATTTTAAAAAAAATTCAAGATGTCATGGGTTCAAACCCATAATCCCAATTTTACCTTAAAAAAGTCCTAATCCTAACTCTAACCCTAGTGTAGGGTGGGTGGGTAGTGAGGGGTAGAGCCACATCTTGTGCTATTGGCCTATGGTGTTTTTGGTTGGTGCTACTTTGGCAATAGGGCCTATAGTACCCTATGACTATTACTCACCTTCATGGATCATTGTTGCCATGGCCACTTACCTCCATGAGCTAACACCACTACCACCACCTACCTCCATGAGCCATTACCACACTCTACAGGTTCGCTGCACCTTCATGTGCAACACTTGTCACTCCTTTGCATCCTACAACCCCTATTGCTTGTCCTCATTTTCCATTCTACCACTATCTTCTACCATACTATTAATCATACATACCGTGATGCTACTCACCACCTTTGCTACAACATTGATCTTTACCTCTACCCCACATGCACTACCCCCAGTCATCTAGGGTAGCTACTGTTAAAACCCTCATGTGTAGCTATATCCCAAATCCATATGGTGGCAAAAATTTCCTCAACTTACATTCTACCTATTTTCACCATCATTAATAAAACCCTCACCACCAACTCTAGTAAAACTAGCTCTACCACTTCATGTTGTCCTCCACAATGTTGTGCTATGCTTCACCATGCTATTCATTTCTTGCTTCTTGTCATCATTCACCTCCATTGCACTACACTCCACCACATCATCTACTACCATTGTGCATGCCCTTGGCTACTTTTCGTGGTGCTTTACAGATACTAAATGCACTGCGGACAGTGTTCCCTTCGAAGGCTATATGAACACTAATGGCACCATGGATAACAACCTCTTTTGATGCTTCGTGAACTCTGATGACAGTATGGATAATTATCTCTTCTAGCACTCTGTAGACATTAATAATTCCATAAAAAATTACCTCTTCTAGCATTCCGTGAACACCAATGGTACCATGGATAATGGCCTCTTTCAATGCTTTGCAAACACTAATGATGTTGTGGATAATAACCTCTTTTGATGGTTTAAGGACACTAACAACACCATAGATAACAATCTCTTCTAGTGCTCCAAGAACACCAATGGTGCTATAGATAACGAGCAATTTTGATGCTCCGTGAACATTGATGAAATTATGGATAATAGCCTCTTCAAGTGTCCCATAAATAGCAATGATGCATTAAATAATGATCTCTTCTAGTGCTTCATAGATACCAATGGTGTAATGAATAATGGCCCCTTCCAGCATTCCATGGACATCACCAGCATCCCAAATAACTACCTCCTTCATCATCCTTTAGTCCACTAAAAAATCTCAAAGCAACAATGCATGTTGGCTCTATTTGGAACCTATAGCCCTTGCAAAGGCCATGTAGGCCCAATTCGGACCCTTATGCCCTCACATAGACTATGCAAGCCCTTATGTGGGACACATAGGCCTTCACCTAGGTTGCACAAGCTAGAAAAAGGCCTACTCTACTTCTAATGTCATCCACTCTACTCCCAACATCACCACCTCTAAACCTGATGCCACTACTACATAGACATGTAGCCACTATGCAAGCCACCATCATCATCGTGGCACCAACTAATTTAAGACCACCACCATCTTCCGCGAGTGAGCCTATTCATCATTCCTACACCATCGCAATTTTTGCTAATTGACCCCTACTCCTATTGTCATCCCTGCCCTACTAATGCTGGAAACATTTCCATTAGCTAACAAAAAATTTAAAAATTCCATCAAATAATGGAAAAATTCAAAATATTTTTTTTAAAAATGTAGTTTAAATTTGAAATGTGCAAAAATAATTTTCAAAAAGGAATTTGACACATTGGTAGCATGTGAGATAAAAACTTCAAAATTAAGTGTGCTTGTCTTAGAGTAATATTGGGATGGATGACCACTTGGGATGTCTTGTTTTTCATGACAAAGGTTCTAAACCTTAAAAGCCATTAATTTTAATTTTGGAAGCCTTTTTTTAACAAAGGAAGAGTTGTTTCCTATAAATTTTAACCTTCTAGACATAATGGTGAAGTTAGATCCATCCCATGGAACCCTGAAAATTAGTTTTCATCCCTTGCCCACATAGTGGCTCAAGACCCTCAAAATTTTAATTTAGCATAACTCAAGAATATGATGCCCTTTTTCAACATATGAATAGTCATTTCCAATATTTTTCATCCTTCTAAACTTAATGGTGAGGTTGGATTTATCATTTGGATATTCAATAATTCACTAGTATCATATAATGTGCCACAAAAGTTGAAAACTTAGGGCAACTAATCATTCCTAACATTTCATCTATTGGAACTAATTAATTTATCCTTTTATTTGGACCTTAAAGCTAACTACTTAACCGTTGTAGATAATCTTAAGATCACTATGAAATGTCATTAGTTATACTACCAAAGTCAGTGTTCTTAAGGTAGGGTAGAAAGGTTGTTAAAAATCAGATAATATATTTAGATATTACTAAAATTAAATAATGTAGTCAAATATTACCAAATTAGTTGTACAATCAATTGATGAAAAAAATAGCCTTCAACGATCAAGAATATGTATATAAATTACTTTTCCAATCAAAACATATGAACATAACAACATGGAGAGTCATAATAGCATTTCCACTAGGTGTATGATATCCATGAAGAGAAATGATCTAGAAGAGAATGCAAGAATGAGAATGAAATTTGCAACATACAACATGTTTGCAAGATCCCTAGTGAGTGAGAAATAACATCCACTATGTCCACCATCGGCCTTGAATTTGCATGAGTATTGATACCCACACATATTAGAAGAGTTACAAGATTTGGATGTTAATGTATTATGCCTACAAGAAGTCTTGCCATGGGAATTCCTATACCAACTCCTACTAGACTTAGAAAATATGTGATACAAAGGTATTTACAATCATAAAGGTTCTTATGGAAGTTCTTCTTTCAAGCTATATAGATTAGCCTATTGTAGAAAACACAACATGGATGGTTGCTTGATCTTTTATAAAGAAGATAGGTTTGAACTGGCACAAATATTTGAATAGAGCTTAGAAAATATGATTTTTAAAGTTCCAAAACTTCAAACCATGGAAAAGAGAGAACAATCAAGATTTTAGAAGAAACACATAGCCTTGGTGGTAATTCTAAAAATCTAGTTATCAAGAAGATGTGTATGTGTAGTTAACACACATTTGATTTCCAAAACAACATGTCTATATGTTAGACTATGTCAAGGGGTATACATAATTAAGAAAATAGAAGAAAGTTTTAGAAATAAGTTATTTCTTGGATATAATAATTGAGTGCTATTTTTCCTTTATGGAGACATCAATGTGAAAGTTGGAAGTAGTGTTTATCAATTTTTAAAATATGGATGTGTAAAGGAATCCTTGAAAGATGAACCTGATTTGAAAAATATGTTTCCATCAATTCAGCATGAAATTCCATTGGCCAATGCATATTCTACTTACTTTGAATCTTCAATTTCTAAATTAGATCCCAAAATTCATCAATAGATGATGTTTATGGGTAGTAGTCATCAAGAACAATGGTTTACCAATTACTCTACTATGATTAATGAAGACGAGTCAACAACATTCTTCATTAAGACCCTATATTATATTTGGTACAATTTCTAATTCTTCCAAGTTACAAAATTACTAAATTTTATTTCTAAAGAAGAAGTTGAGAAGAATCAAGATCAAGCCTTTCCATCCCAAACAATACAATTTGATCATATACCACTTAGGGAAAAATTACAATTACTTCCACCAATTCATAAGGTTGATAGAGACCAAGAAGTATTTTAGCCTTATTGATAAATCTTATTATTTTATTCATTTTTTAATTTATATTTTAATGACATAAGTAAAATATCTAAGGTAATGGAAGTTGGAAATATAGGATTTGTCTTACCTTCACTTAGGTAACCAGATATGAGTTTCACTTTGTGTGATCATGGTTAGGATTGGTGATTGGTGGTTAGTAGATATTTAATTTACCTCTTGTCATTATCTTAGAAAATGAAGTATTAAGAAAGTAATATTTAATTTTCATATATTTTCTCACATATATCATTTTTGAAAAATGAGCAAGAAACAACTTCATGTTTGAAGGAGAAATCAAATTATTGGAGCATAGGAGCATAATAGAAGCATTGGAACTGGAAAAAGATAGTGAACATGGATTCATTCGAGTATGAATGAAACCTAAGGCAGTTAGATTATAACATCCTCATTCCCACATGCTATTTCTAAATAAAAAAGATGGTGCCTCTTCATAAGAAGTGTTATTGTTTAATAAGACCTGAAAGGACATGTTGTAATTAAGACCTAAAAGGATGCATTGTAATAACAAACATGTCTCTTGAGATGATCTTTGGGGGTTTGACCTAAATCACTTATACCTGAGCTTAGAGGTCATGCCAACATGGAGTGATGAAGCTGGTAAAGACAAGTCACAAGAGCCTAGTGAAGTGGGACAAGAAGTGGACTAGCCATCCCTTCTAGCTAGTTGTAGGCCTAACTGTGGTGGCAGTGCTGGATTACTTCTAAGGGGATAGATGCTTAGGAAAGAAAACCCTAAGAAACACTCTTAGAGCATGATCTAGATACTCTATTCTATGTCAATAAGGCATTATTTCTTTCTCTTTCTACATTTTCCCTATTATCTTCTTTACATATAATTTCAAATGTTACATATATTTGACATTTGATATATTTTCTTCTTACATATAATGTCTAATAAAACATATATTTGACATTTTCCATGAAATCTAGAAATGGGATGTCACAAAAAGCCTCTTTCTATCAATTAGGTGTTATATTTATCCACCATGTTATTAGCCTCTCCTTTTATATGAAATATCCATTTACTTTTTAAAATTTTCATTTATGGTGAACTCTTCACAAGTTCCCATGTATTAATTTTCATTAACATATTATATTATACCTTGATTATTTTATACCAATTTTTATTTTACATACCCTACTATACACCTATAGATTTAATAACTTAAAAATAAATTTAGAATAATTTTTAGTACAAATATTCTCTTGCTTTTAAGATTTTTCATAGACATTTTACTTATATGTTCAAAATCTTCCATTCTTAGGTCTTTTAATTGATTTTTAGATCATTGTGGTTTTCTATTTAGAGAGAAAACTATGGGATTAGAATCTTTATTTGTACTAACTTCTTCATCATCATCTTTGTTCAAAGTGATAAATGGTTGTAAGTTAGTTTTTAATTTGTTGCAAATCATTATAAAAACATTAGCAAATGTTTAACTCATGTTGTAAGTTGATCTCTAAAACACTTTGTTCTAATACATCGTGGGATTCTAAAATTTTATGATTCTTGATGTTTCATACTTGGTAGCCTTTATGATCTAAGAAATAACCCAATAGCAATCCCATAGTGGCCTTAGAGTCCAACATGCCATGGTGTGCTTGTGCAATAGGAATATAACATGACTTTTCAAATGGGTGAAGATAAGATATTGATACATCCTATTTTTAGATCATTTCTTGATTGTAGGGATGTCATGTAAATTTGTTATAATAATTTTGTTCATAATGGAAATAAAATAGTATGTTTCTTTCATCCATATTGATTTTGACACTTTTTCATCATGCATCATATATCTTATGGTCTCTATTATTGATCTATTTTTTATTTTTATAAAACTATTGTACTATGGTATATAAGTCATCATGAATTATTATTTTATATTATTAACATTAAATTATTTCTTAAACTTATTTGAATTATATTAATCATCATGATCTTACCTTAATTTCTTTTTCTATATAAATTTTTCTATTTCATTCTTCATTTTAAATTACTTAAACTTCTCTAGTGCCTGTGACTTATGCACTAAATTATAAGGCACATCATCTAATTGAAATCATCCATAAAGATCATATAAACCATATGTATAACTTATGAATTTTAGTAAAAATGAACCATAAATGTTTAAATGTATAACTTCAAGTGCTTTCAATGTTTTTATTTCACAATGTCTAAGAAAAGGAAAATGATGCATCTTCCTAACCTTACATAATTCATAATCAAACTTATAACTACCATCAAATTTAATAATTTCATGATAAAGTTAATGTATTTTCCTTAAAATTTTAATATTTACATGCCTAAATCTTAAACTCAATTTTATCAATGAACTTGATTAGTTGTAAGATACATTTTTTCAACAATGTGTTTCACTATTTTAAATATACCATTACATGCTACACCATAGGCTAAAATATTGGTGTCATGGTGTATTGTGCAAAAAGAAGTATCATGATCATTTGTATCAAACCAAATACTTGAACCATCATATGTCATTTGATATACTGAGGCTAGTATCATGAAAAAGTCTTTATTAACAAACATTTTTAAGTTATTGATTGAAAATTATTTAGTCCCCATTTTTAGTAATCTTTATTAAACATCTATTTCAAATTTTTAGAAATCATGGTTTTGGTTTCTTACTTATGTTTAATAATAAGAAAAAATTACTAATCAAATGTTCTAAGACACCAAATGTCATGCTTATTTTGAGGTCATTAAAATCCACGATGGGAGCTTATACCTCCTCTTTTAGCATATTAGTTGATTTAGACTATTTTTCATTTATTTTATTAAGTTTCTTGGTTTAATTTTTAACATATTTATTAGCCTTACTTTTTTTCATGACATTGGCTTTAAGATTATTTGAGTTATAATAATAATAATTAGTGTTATGACTACACTCGTTTTCCATATATGAGAGTACCTTGTTATTCTTTATCTTTTTGAATCATTTTTAGTTTTCATCATCATTAGATGGAAATTCTTCTACATTAGACATGTATGCATTCATGTTAACTTCTTCTTCCAAGATCTTTGTACATAGCTTTATTATAATGGATTTTCTACCATCATGCTTTACAAGTTATCTTGAAACATCATATGATGGTGGTAGCACTCTCAAAAAATAAAACTTTATTATATCATGTGGTACCTAAGCATTTTATATATAAAAGCTAGCTTGTAATGCAAGGATCTTTTGTATAAGTGTAGGAACTAGTTTACCTTCTTTCAATCATAAGGAATTTAATGAATTTTATAAGGATATAATCTTTGATTCATTTTCAAATTCAAAATTTTGTTAAGTCTTCTTTCACATTTTATATGTGGAATATTTTTTTCCACCAACTACAAGAACTCTCTAGACATGCTCACGATTATCAACATTTGTACCATCTTGTTATTTTTGTTCAATATAACAATTTTGAATAGATTTTACTTAATTCCATTTCATCAATAGAGAAATCTCATCTAAAGCTTTCATATATTATACTTTGATGCATGTAGTACTTGGCTTTTAGGTAATAGAATGTAGGTTCTTGACTTCATCATGGGTATATAGAAAACATGTTGCCAATTCTTAAGAGTCACTCTTTAATTTTGAAGATTACTCACCATCTTGCTTACATACCATGTGAAGTTTCTAGAATCTTTAGTGAATAATCTTATAGCCAAACAAGATAGAAAAAATAAAACTCACAATGATAATTATATGTTTACTTTGTGATGACTATTTAATATTTATAAAACAAGGTATCGTAAAGATAAACCATTATAACTATATCATATAGTTAATAATATAACTAAACAAACATTAATTAGAATGATTTTATTTGACTAACTTTTAGGACACCATGATAGCATTATATCATTATGATGTAATATATCTATAGTGTAAATGGTTATATGATGAAAGTAGAAAAAATAAAATGCAGAGTTTGAAAATCTTTAACATTATTTTTGTACACATAGAACATAATTTGATTAAGTTTTTTATCAACATACCAACCGTAAGCCTCTACATCAGTTAGTACCTCATGATCTTGAAAAAATTTAATATAATAATGATTAACAAGAAGCAAATCAAGAATGTATTTATAGATCATCTATCTTGATTAAGGTAGAATAACAAGATTGATGAAGAGCCTATGCTAGATTAATTTTTCAATGAGTTTCTTTTCTTTTCTTTTCTTTTCTTTTCTTTTCTTTTTTCTGGCAAGGGCTACTACACTCTTCTCATCAATAGAAACTTCTTAGTTTTTTAACTACCTTACTTATATAAAGGAACAAAGGGTTTCTACTAAATAAAGCAAATGCAAGATAAAATAATTTCTTCATCATGCTAAGCACTACATGAAGATAGAGGGAAGCCTCTATAGAATTTATATAGATGGCATGCTTTGATGGCATTTGTTAGAGGAAAACCAATTTAGAATTTTGTAATGTATGCATGAAGAATATTATGGAGGCCAAAATACAAATAGAAGGAAAATAATAAAGATCCTTATGGTTGGATCTTTTTAATCCATACTATTCTAAGATGCACATCACTTTGTGAAGTCTTGTAAATGCTATCAATGAGATAATGGGATCACATTACACTTTGACAAATTATAGTAGTAGATTCAATAACTAAATCCTTTAAATTTATGGAGAATTAATTTCAATGGGTTCCATCACCATTGATGAACTGCAATATCAAGACTACAATATTGCATTCATGATATCAGGTCCGTGATATTGGAGCCTTCCAAGCGATATTGGGCATCCAATATCGGGACCTACCTCATTGCCTATAAATAAGAGGTGGGTGCACTTGGTTTTGGCAATTAGTCTTAGTTCCTTATCCAAAATCTTGCTCTTTTTCCTTTCTAGAGATAGAATTATTTCTAAGTGCCTACAGTAGGAGTCATAAAGTGAACGGATCTTTATTTGAGCATTGTGTACCTAAGCACACCTTGTGTATGGTAATAAAGATGAACTTTGTCATAAACCTTGCAGCATTTGGAATAGCTTAATTAATGTTATTTGTAGCAATTAATGCTTTCCTTAGTTAATTAATGTTCTCTCTCTCACCCTGTTTATCTCTCCTAAGTAAGCACACTCAGTATGACCACTTTGATCATGTGTGGAACACTTGGTAACCCAGTAATGATTAGTGTTTGGTAANCGTGGAACACTTGGTAACCCAGTAATGATTAGTGTTTGGTAATCCCAGTAGTGTGACACTAGTTTAGGATGTGTATGGTAAGTGGGAACGGATGCTGGTGTTAGGACTAGTTAGAGCATAGCCAATTAGTTAAGTTAAGATAGTTACTTAATTAGTTCACTTCTCCCTTTGTAGCACTAGGACATAAAAATATAAAATCCATAAAAATCATATACCTCAAGTTTACTTAACCATACAATCGTGTCATACAAGTAAGCTTGAGAAGACAACAATTGACTAACCTATCCTTGTTCCACAAAAGCGCATAAGCACTTAGTCCTTGGAACTTGACTGGATCGTGCATGTACACTTGTATTCATATCGTTGAGCATAGGGATATCTCGCCACTCATCATTAGCGTCGTTGCCAGGGAACTTTTTTATTTGTGCACTAATCAGAACTTACGAAATCTTTCTTGTCATTGGAATGAACTATTATGGTTGGTTATCATACAATTATTAAAAAGAAGAATATTTCACACTAAATAGACAATCATGTCTCCTTCTTATGAAATTGCTTCACCGCCTAGGTCTGATACAAGAAACAATTGGAGGTGTAGTACACATCATGATGATCTGCCAGTACCCCAACAGTTCCATGTGGTATATGTTCATCCCAATGAATATGTACCAAAATTTACCTTTATCCTCCATCAGGATGAACAACTGCATTGGCAAGATTTAGAAGGTAGCATAGTATTACCTCCCAATTGCTCAGTCCCAAGCATGCTTCTTCATGCTCTCACCTGAATTGGCATGCAACATTTACAAGCAGAATACGTTGTGCATGAACATGACTCGAGAGAGTATCAACCCATGGAGGCACAACATCAAAGGGACCTACAACAAGAGAGACATCACAAGTCTATGAAGGGTAAGTTGTCCCAGGATTTCCCACACGTCTTAAGTGAAAATGAGGGTGGTGAACCTGCCTCGAGAGGTTTCCCAAAAAATGATGTTCCTCCGTTGACTTTGGTCAAGGGATTTTGTATTAGAACCTTCACTCAACCAACCATAATCCAAGTTCTGATACCAACAGACACAAAGGATCTGAAAAATGAACACAAATTCATAATAAATATGGACATTCTAATCATACTTGCAAGCGAGGCCGCAACCACCAAAGAGAAGGTAGTAGGCACTGTCATTGTGATGGTCCTCCTTCTTCTTCACCTTCATCATCTCCTTCATCCTCTCCTTCAAGATCTAGATGTAGTCATAAGGAAAAAGATCATGAGGATAATAGTAATCAGAATAGATATCACAGATGAAACAGTCAAGAAAGGGGATGAGGGAATTCTAGAGAATCACAACACAAAATAAGGGACATTAGGAAACAACATAGGCATCATAGATGCCACAAATAGTACAATCACCATGAACCTCTACTCACTACCTAAAGTATGCTAGACATAACTGAGGCCATTAGAATTCCAACAAGGCACCAAAAAGATAATAGGATCAAGAGATTAGATATGAAAAATATCCCACGATTTGAAGGGGGATACAATGCTAATCCTCAGAATCATCTACAAGCATTCTATGACACATGTGCCTTGCAAAACATTGAAAATGAATGGTAAAAACTTAAGTTGTTCCCATGGAAACTGATCAAAGAAGTGGAAAGTTGGTACCAGTCCCTAGAACCGGAATCCATTCGTAGGTTGAGTACCATGTTAGAATTGTTCAAAGATAAGTACCAAGCATACTCCCGAGTGTCCAACCTATGAAAGAAAATCCAAGGATGGAAAAAAGGATGACATGAACCTTGGATGTTTTCATGGGTTGATATTATGCATTGTTACATCATTGCCCAGGCCATGGTTACTTGCAAAGGGATCAACTACTCCATCTCCTAGATAGTTCTACCAACCCTTGAATCGTGGCAACCTTTAATAGTTATCCTTAAGGCAAACACCCCAAAGGTTGCCTTATCCTTAAGGCAACCCAAGATAGTTCTACCAACCCTTGATATAGTATCCAAGTGGAACTCCACCACAACCAATTGAGAATTATCAATAGTGGCAATATCCATAATCATGGGAAATGCCACCACCATGGCAAAAATATCCTTACCGTCAACCTAACCCGTATGGATATTCTGTGTAGCAGCCAATCTTTCCACGTGACTCTACTAGTAATATCACTGCTCAGCCTTACTACCAAGCCCATGAGTACTATAGAACTCCTTCTCCTAGGGGTGATGTTTTACAAACATACTAGCCTTCTCATCCGGCTACATCTCTTACACCCATATCTCCATTACCACCTACTCCAACTATGTAAGGTGAGCTCCCTACCTAGCCGCAACAACATAATGCTACAAGGGCTATTAACTATCAATCTATTGTTGGTTCTGACAACCACATGAAGAAAAGACCTTTCTTTAGAACCAATAGTCCAGCTAAGTCCTTACGACCACAAGCACTAATCCCTTAGATGCCTCATTACCAATCAAAACTTTGGAACTCCCTTCAACCCAAAAACTACGCTCAACACACACGGTCATGTTGACTCATGCCGTCACCAATTGGATAAAGGTTGACCATCTTCCTAGGAAATTCTCTAATCCTAGAAGCCCTATTATATATCTACAAATCACTGGGAATGAATCATGCAAAGCTCTTTTAGATTTAGGTTCTAGTGTCAACTTAATCTCCCAAGAAATGTACAAGGCCTGGAACCTACCTCCACTAAAAAAGAGTAACATTTGTCTAGAACTAGCCAACTAGTCCATCACTGTCCCATTGTCCCATTAGCACTAGTGGAGGACATTGTTACCACTATTTGTGGATGGTCGTATCTAGCCGATTTCCTAGTGATTCAGGTCAATAATGGTAAGGGGGACTTCCCAATCATAATGGGAAGATAATGGCTAAGCATAATTGATGCACACCTAGGAATTCGTGATCTTTTCCTAGAAATATCCAAGGGAAATACATTTGAAAATATTAAGAAGAAGAAATTTCAATGCATTACATACAATGACACTGGGGAAATTGCATGCATAAGTCCTAGTTTGTACAATGTTTAACATTGCCTGCATGCAACCAGTGTGCACAAGTAACTAACATACAAAGATGATTATATGTGGTAGCCACAAGACAGGAAGGCACCCAGTGGCTGATAGTTGATCAAGAGAGTAGTTCAACTATATGCATGGAACCAACTAAGGGTTTGACTTGCACTTACATCGATAGCATAGATACATTAGAGAAGGTCCATTGCCAAATTCCTAGTCGTAACATTGGAAATATCAATTGGAGGAAATTGAAAATCCCTAATAATTTTAAACAGGAGCCCCTCGAGTTAAAACCATTTCCCACTAGTATGGAATATACATTTCTCAAGAATGGAAAACTGGTAATCATTAATGCGAAGCTAGCTCCTCAACAAAAGGAAAGGCTACTGGAAATGGTAAAAAAATGGTTGAAAGCCTTTGCTTGGTCATATCTAGAATTAACTAAAATATACCCTAGGATATGCCAACATAGAATTTACACCGATCCCTCCATGAAGCCTTGACAACAACTACAAAGATGACTGAGCCCAAAGCTTAAGCAAGTGGTTAAGGAAGAAATTGAACAACTTCTAAAAGTTGGGTTCATTTACCCCATTGCTAACAGTGAATGGGGCAATTCCTTAGTCATTGTGCCTAAGAAGGGAGGTAAATGGAGGGTGTTTATAGACTTTAGGCTACTAAACATGGCAACATTTAAAGACCACTTTCCATTGCCATTCATCGACCAAGCCTTAGACACCATTGCAGGGCATCGCTACTATAGTTTTCTGGATGGGTATAGTGGGTACAACCAAATTCAAATAGCCCTAGAAGACCAAGCCAAGATTATGTTCACAAGTTCTTAGGGAACATTTTCATACAAACAGATGTTGTTTGGCTTGTGCAATGCTCCTGCAACATTTCAAGGATTAGTTCTAAGCATATTCCAATAGCAGATAGGAATGGTGTGCTGGTCTTCATGGATGACTTCTCCACCTATGGAGAAAACTTTGATCAAGCCTTGGACCAGTTAGAGAAAGTACTAAAATGATGTGTATAAACTAATTTAAGGCTCAACTAGTAAAAAATCCATTTAATGGTCCAATAAGGCATCATATTAGGGCATAATATTTCGCAAAAAGGGATAGAGGTAGACCCCAAAAAGATCAAAGTTATTCAAGGAATTACCCATCAACCTGAAACTGTAAAAGATATTTGGTCATTCCTTGGACACACTAGCTATTATAGAAGATTCATTGAGAACTTTTCAAAGGTTGCAAAACCATTGGTGGAACTAACGAAAAAGGACGTAACCTTCAAATGGACCAGGGAATGCAAACTAGCTTTCCAAACTTTAAAATAGACCATTCCACATAATGACTTATGCATCCAACTATGCTCTAGAAGCTATACTTACATAGTTAGATGACTAGAAACAACCCTATTACATCCACTATGCAAGTATGAGTATTGCTGGTGCACAACTCAACTACACTACAATAGAGAAAGAATTAATGGTTCTAGTGTTTGCACTAGATAAGTTTAGGTACTATGTATTGGGCTATAAGGTACTTTTACATACAGACCATAGTGCAATTCGGTTCCTACTAAATAAAACAACAATGAGCCCTCACATCATAAGATCACTCGTAATCTTGCAAGAGTTCAATCTTACAATAATTGATCATAAAGGCACTGAGAACGTTGTTGCTAATCATTTATCTTGGTTGCAATGGGACAACAAAGAGGATTAACATCCACTTTCTGATCACTTTCCTAATGAACTCCTCTTTGCAGGTGTAATAACTAATCAATTGACCACAGAGACAAATTGGTATAGTAGTATTCTCACCTATCTCCTTACACAACAAATACCAAAAGGGTTAGACATTAAAAGGAAACAACAGTTTCTTCACCGAGCCAAGTATTTTATGGAAATCAACAAGAAACTTTATAAAGTATGTCCCACTGGCTTAGTTTGCTGGTGCATTCCTAATATAGATCAATTGTGAGTTCTCCAAGATGCTCATGAAGGTCCTTGTGAGGGTCATTCTGTCGGGAGACGAACAGTCATTAAAATCCTACTTGTAGGATATTATTGGCCTACATTGTTCTGGGATGCTCATCAATTCATCCAACCTTTTAGGTGCTATCAACATGATGGGGGAATGACTACTAGAATGGAGGGTCCAAAACAATGGATTCAACCTTTAGAACCCTTCGATATTTGGGGAATTGATTTTATGGGGCCCATTACACCAATGTCTAATGGAAAATCTTACATCATTGTTGCCATTGACTACTTTACAAAATGGGTAGAATCAACCACTATTACAGATTGTACATCATCTACTGCTGCACGATTTGTTCAACAACAAATTGTAAACAAGTTTGGTGTGCCTCGTGCACTTATTTCAAATAATGGTACACACTTCATAGATGTGAATTTTCAAAAACTAATGCAATGCTAAGGGGTCAAGCATAAAATGACTACACCATATCACCCCCCAAGTGAACGGTCAAGCCGAAGTCACCAATAGGGAGATTACAAAAATATTGACATGAACTATTAGCAAGTATAGGTGAGATTGGAGCACCAAACTGAATGATGCTCTTTGGGCATACAGATCCGCATGGAAACTCCCTATAGGCTACTCTTCCTATGAGTTAGTAAATGGAAAACTTCCAATGCTTCCCATTCAAGCAAAACTCCATACACTATCTATGGCATGTGACCTCAATCTAGCACAAAAAGAACGGTTAATGAACCTTAACCTGCTAGATGAAATCCACTAGCCACCCTATCATCTAATGAATTACACAAGGCCTTCAATAAACAATGTTATTACTTAGGGATTAGGAAAGTTAAATATCAACCAGGAGATAAGGTTCTCTACTAGAATCCCACACATGTGCCACAACGCACTAAATTTCAAACATTGTGGGAAGGACCTTCTATTATTTATGAAAATTTTCCTTTAGGATCCATGACGATCTTTAAGCCTAAAAGCCAAGACAAGAGATTATTGGTCAACATCCAATAGACCAAACCTTTCCATAAGCCTAGGACAGTTAGTACTCATACTACCTCTGTTGGTGGACAACCCTACTCTCTATTTCAGATCTCCTCCTTCTAACTCAGTTGTGGGGCAGAGGGCCACCAATGCTAACCATTCCAAGCCCTTAGCTCTTTTTGTATTTTTTTTAGTTGTTTTTGTTTTACACATCTTTTCATATTTACTTATTTTTGTTTCATAGCATCGTTACCATTTTTACTATTTCTTTATTTGTTTGTTTGATTTACTTTCATTCGTCATATAATAAGTGCTCATGATGGTGGATTGTATTATAATGGCATTGATTGCTAATGTTCAACTACTAGCAATTACATGTAGAGTCATTAATGACACTGGGGAAATTGCATGCATAAGTCCTAGTTTGTACAATGTTTAACATTGCCTGCATGCAACCAGTGTGCACAAGTAACTAACATACAAAGATGATTATATGTGGTAGCCACAAGACAGGAAGGCACCCAGTGGCTGATAGTTGATCAAGAGAGTAGTTCAACTATATGCATGGAACCAACTAAGGGTTTGACTTGCACTTACATCGATAGCATAGATACATTAGAGAAGGTCCATTGCCAAATTCCTAGTCGTAACATTGGAAATATCAATTGGAGGAAATTGAAAATCCCTAAAAACAGGAGCCCCTCGAGTTAAAACCATTTCCCACTAGTATGGAATATACATTTCTCAAGAATGGAAAACTGGTAATCATTAATGCGAAGCTAGCTCCTCAACAAAAGGAAAGGCTACTGGAAATGGTAAAAAAATGGTTGAAAGCCTTTGCTTGGTCATATCTAGAATTAACTAAAATATACCCTAGGATATGCCAACATAGAATTTACACCGATCCCTCCATGAAGCCTTGACAACAACTACAAAGATGACTGAGCCCAAAGCTTAAGCAAGTGGTTAAGGAAGAAATTGAACAACTTCTAAAAGTTGGGTTCATTTACCCCATTGCTAACAGTGAATGGGGCAATTCCTTAGTCATTGTGCCTAAGAAGGGAGGTAAATGGAGGGTGTTTATAGACTTTAGGCTACTAAACATGGCAACATTTAAAGACCACTTTCCATTGCCATTCATCGACCAAGCCTTAGACACCATTGCAGGGCATCGCTACTATAGTTTTCTGGATGGGTATAGTGGGTACAACCAAATTCAAATAGCCCTAGAAGACCAAGCCAAGATTATGTTCACAAGTTCTTAGGGAACATTTTCATACAAACAGATGTTGTTTGGCTTGTGCAATGCTCCTGCAACATTTCAAGGATTAGTTCTAAGCATATTCCAATAGCAGATAGGAATGGTGTGCTGGTCTTCATGGATGACTTCTCCACCTATGGAGAAAACTTTGATCAAGCCTTGGACCAGTTAGAGAAAGTACTAAAATGATGTGTATAAACTAATTTAAGGCTCAACTAGTAAAAAATCCATTTAATGGTCCAATAAGGCATCATATTAGGGCATAATATTTCGCAAAAAGGGATAGAGGTAGACCCCAAAAAGATCAAAGTTATTCAAGGAATTACCCATCAACCTGAAACTGTAAAAGATATTTGGTCATTCCTTGGACACACTAGCTATTATAGAAGATTCATTGAGAACTTTTCAAAGGTTGCAAAACCATTGGTGGAACTAACGAAAAAGGACGTAACCTTCAAATGGACCAGGGAATGCAAACTAGCTTTCCAAACTTTAAAATAGACCATTCCACATAATGACTTATGCATCCAACTATGCTCTAGAAGCTATACTTACATAGTTAGATGACTAGAAACAACCCTATTACATCCACTATGCAAGTATGAGTATTGCTGGTGCACAACTCAACTACACTACAATAGAGAAAGAATTAATGGTTCTAGTGTTTGCACTAGATAAGTTTAGGTACTATGTATTGGGCTATAAGGTACTTTTACATACAGACCATAGTGCAATTCGGTTCCTACTAAATAAAAAAACAATGAGCCCTCACATCATAAGATCACTCGTAATCTTGCAAGAGTTCAATCTTACAATAATTGATCATAAAGGCACTGAGAACGTTGTTGCTAATCATTTATCTTGGTTGCAATGGGACAACAAAGAGGATTAACATCCACTTTCTGATCACTTTCCTAATGAACTCCTCTTTGCAGGTGTAATAACTAATCAATTGACCACAGAGACAAATTGGTATAGTAGTATTCTCACCTATCTCCTTACACAACAAATACCAAAAGGGTTAGACATTAAAAGGAAATAACAGTTTCTTCACCGAGCCAAGTATTTTATGGAAATCAACAAGAAACTTTATAAAGTATGTCCCACTGGCTTAGTTTGCTGGTGCATTCCTAATATAGATCAATTGTGAGTTCTCCAAGATGCTCATGAAGGTCCTTTTGAGGGTCATTCTGTCGGGAGACGAACAGTCATTAAAATCCTACTTGTAGGATATTATTGGCCTACATTGTTCTGGGATGCTCATCAATTCATCCAACCTTTTAGGTGCTATCAATATGATGGGGGAATGACTACTAGAATGGAGGGTCCAAAACAATGGATTCAACCTTTAGAACCCTTCGATATTTGGGGAATTGATTTTATGGGGCCCATTACACCAATGTCTAATGGAAAATCTTACATCATTGTTGCCATTGACTACTTTACAAAATGGGTAGAATCAACCACTATTACAGATTGTACATCATCTACTGCTGCACGATTTGTTCAACAACAAATTGTAAACAAGTTTGGTGTGCCTCGTGCACTTATTTCAAATAATGGTACACACTTCATAGATGTGAATTTTCAAAAACTAATGCAATGCTAAGGGGTCAAGCATAAAATGACTACACCATATCACCCCCCAAGTGAACGGTCAAGCCGAAGTCACCAATAGGGAGATTACAAAAATATTGACATGAACTATTAGCAAGTATAGGTGAGATTGGAGCACCAAACTGAATGATGCTCTTTGGGCATACAGATCCGCATGGAAACTCCCTATAGGCTACTCTTCCTATGAGTTAGTAAATGGAAAACTTCCAATGCTTCCCATTCAAGCAAAACTCCATACACTATCTATGGCATGTGACCTCAATCTAGCACAAAAAGAACGGTTAATGAACCTTAACCTGCTAGATGAAATCCACTAGCCACCCTATCATCTAATGAATTACACAAGGCCTTCAATAAACAATGTTATTACTTAGGGATTAGGAAAGTTAAATATCAACCAGGAGATAAGGTTCTCTACTAGAATCCCACACATGTGCCACAACGCACTAAATTTCAAACATTGTGGGAAGGACCTTCTATTATTTATGAAAATTTTCCTTTAGGAT
Source organism: Gnetum montanum (assembly GCA_015680685.1). NCBI lineage: Eukaryota > Viridiplantae > Streptophyta > Gnetopsida > Gnetales > Gnetaceae > Gnetum > Gnetum montanum. Next base: position 540,225 of record MNCI01024668.1, read on the forward strand.
CCATGACGATCTTTAAGCCTAAAAGCCAAGACAAGAGATTATTGGTCAACATCCAATAGACCAAACCTTTCCATAAGCCTAGGACAGTTAGTACTCATACTACCTCTGTTGGTGGACAACCCTACTCTCTATTTCAGATCTCCTCCTTCTAACTCAGTTGTGGGGCAGAGGGCCACCAATGCTAACCATTCCAAGCCCTTAGCTCTTTTTGTATTTTTTTTAGTTGTTTTTGTTTTACACATCTTTTCATATTTACTTATTTTTGTTTCATAGCATCGTTACCATTTTTACTATTTCTTTATTTCTTTGTTTGATTTACTTTCATTCGTCATATAATAAGTGCTCATGATGGTGGATTGTATTATAATGGCATTGATTGCTAATGTTCAGTTTTTACCTTTGACTTTTGATGTTGATACTAGGATGTGGTTCTTTTGATAAAATAGGTAATGAGTCCATGTCGTCCATGTCTCCATTCAACTCTGTGGTCTCCTTTAGCTTTGGAACTGTACTATCCCTTTTTCTAAATAAACTTGTTAATAAATTGGTGACTTGGTATTCTTCAAACCAAGGAAGGATTCAATGGTTGAAAAGGGTGTGACTTCAAGGGGATTCAACACACTTGTGCTAACTATTCTCTTGGGTACTTGGATGCTTTTCATGAGTCTTCTGCCATTCCACTATTGACCAACTATCAAGAAGTTGAATGAATCAAAATAAGTTTTTGCATGGTGTGGTTCTCACGTAAAAATAAATAAATAAATAATATTAAAAAATTGGTGAGAATTCAAAGCACACCCCTTAGACATAATAAAAACACTGGGCTACAAGCACTCATTATGGCACTAGAAAGACATGTTACCCATGCCTAAAGGTTCCCTCTAACTAAGGCCTTGTCTCGCCTCCTATTTCTCCATCTCACTCTCCTTGGAATGGTGGTGACTTTTCATGGATGCATTCTTGCTACTTCAAGAGGATGGATTGGTGAAGTGTGTTGATGTGAGATCACTGGATGTGGTTGGTTTGAATCCAGATTTGGAACGAATTCTACTCAATCACCTTAACCACACACTACACAAGGGACTCTACACAACCTTGCTCTTGGGATTTCATTCCATTTTCTCCTCTCCTTCCATATTTCTAAACATTTTCAACCCCATTGTCAATTTTATCATAATTCTATATCTTGGTTGATGCATTGTTATTCTTTGGTAAAGTCTTGTGGGTAAGTATTTAACCATCGTTTCCATATATTATTCCTAGAGCCTATGGACTCTTTGATTTGTGGGTTTGTTAGGGCATAATTACTTAAGTTAAGATAGCTACTTAATTAGTTCACTTCTCCCTTTGTAGCACCAAGAAATGAGAATATAAAAGCCATAAAAATCATATACCTCAATTTTACTTAACCATATAATTGTGTCACACAAGTAAGCTTGATAAGACAATGATTGACTAACCCATCCTTGTTCCACAAAAGCACATAAGCACTTAGTCCTTGGAATTTGACCAAATCATGGGTGTATGCTCGTATTCATATGGTTGAGCATAGGGATACCTTCCCACTCATCAACCACCATGTCAAATGGGAAGAACTACATTATTGTTATTATTGATTATTGTATGAAGTGGGCTAAAGCAATTGCAACCACTAATTGTATTGCAATAACTACTAAATTATTTATGTAGCAAGTGGTGAATAGGTTTGGTATGTTACAAATATTTATTTTGTATAATAGAACACAATTTAGTAAGGTTGCATTTAAAAGACTTAAGTAATGCTTAGGTGTAAAACATAAACTCACTACATTTTGTCATCCCCAAGAAAATAGGCAAGTTGAGATTACCAATAGGAAGAGTATTAGAATCCTAACATGTACTATTAGTAAATATAGAAAGAATTGGAGCAAAAAATTAAATAATGTCCTATGGACATACCACTTAACAAGAAAGCTTCTTTTCAAGTATTTTACCTACAAGTTAGTATATGGGAAACTACCCAAATGGTTAATCTTAATACATATCTTCACTATAACAACTACTTGTGACCTGAAATTGGATCTCACTCTAGACTAACAAGAAAGATTGATGAACTTAAACATATTATATGAAAACCACATGATAACCTTGATGCATAATGAGGCTCATAAAGTCTTCCATACACAAAGACACAATTCTAAAATCACATGCCTAGAGATAGAACTAATGAATAAGATCCTATATTATAACCGAAATCATCTACCTCAATGTGCTAAATTTCAAATACATTGGAAAGGACTATACATTTTCCATGCTATTTACTAATTAAGTGGCCTACAAATATATTACCTAACATACCCACAAAAGTTATTTCTAGTTAACATTCAATAAATTAAATCATTTAGAAAACCCCCCAAGAAGTTGCACCCATCTATTCACCATCCAACATTGTTGTCATTCATTTGATTTTCTATATCTTCACCATAGATCTTATTTTTGGTGGAGATATCTCATGTTTACTTTGAGCTATGTGTGAATGTTTACTTTTTTATTTTACAAATTTTTATCCTTTTTTTTATTTTTCTAATCTTTATATCTTTTTTCTAAGTTTCTACTATTTTTTAATATTTTTCATTTCTATATAAATTTCTAGTTTCTTAAATTTTTTATTTTTTATTTTCATATATATATATATATATATATTTGTTAATCATGTTTCTAACCATGATACATGAATCAAGTACATGGATTCAAATTTTGTTCTATGATAACAAGCTATAGAAGGAGTGATTGCACATGATAATAAGATCACATCATTCATCCCTCCATTTCTAATCAATAAGAGGTCCTTATCATAAAAATAATATTATTTCTATTACATTAATATTTTTAATTTATCCATCACCATTATGCTTTAAAGGAAGAAGAAAAAAATCGAGAGGGTATGGATAGGGGTGTTACATCAAGGGGATTTATTGATTCCATGGATTTCCATTTTAGGTTCCACTAGCCCCACATTGATGCATCACCACTTATATTTTCTATTTTATTTGGAAAGAAACATTGTAAAAAAAAATTTCCTTGCTACATCACTAGAAAGACATGTGACCCATGTTTAAAGATAAGCCTTTGCAAGGGTCACACGATAATTAATTAATTAATATAAACCCATTTTTGGGATACCACTAGAAAGGCACATGATTCATCCATGAATATAGGATATTTCTAGGAATCTTGTGTTCCTTAAAATACTCCCATCATGTGACTAGATAGGTATGTGACCCATTAGAATTGGTTATGTGTAGGAAAATATTAGAGATGAAGTTTTGCCAAAAAGCTAATATTTAGATATCAAGGGATCCATGGTTTGCTATTTGATATTTTGAAAAATTTAAAAATATACCTTGGTTTCAATACCTATGGGGGTTCATCAGAGATTTGTCAAAATTATTAGTACTTATTTACATGTAAAGAATTTAAGTAAATGTTTCATTTACTTTAACTTGTACATGTAAATAAGAAATTGCCTCTCATATGGACTCAATGGAATGGGTCTCAAAAGCCAATTCTACATAAATTTAAATTAAATTTTCCAAATCATGAATAAATTAATATTTTTTAGCCTTAGTATAAAAACCAAAATTTTTCTCTTGACATGAGAATGAAGTTATATTTTCTCCTATTGTCTAGTTTCATTATCCTAATCAATTTAATAGGGATTTTGACTACTTGATTTTAAGTGCTTAATTGATTTCTAGAAACATGAAAAATATAGACTAAGGCATTTTAGTGATAATCTAGATTATAATTTCAAGTATGCTTAAGTATTTATAATTATTTTGTATGATGTGTTTGCACTAATATCTCTTTTAGCAGTCTTATTTACCTCATAGATAATGATTTGATTCATGTACTCAGCATCTAAGAATAAACAAGTGATTTGAAAATATGATTTTCAAATTTGGTAGGTAATGGAAAAAGACATGATAGTTGAAATTATTCACAATAGACTACCAATAATTTCATTGATTCCAACCATGAGGAATCAATTTTACCAAGATATTAACATAACAATATATCTAACTATGATGGTTATAATCATTCTTATATTATATTATGTTATGCATAAAATTCATATTCATCATATATGAATATGTCACAAACATTCATCAAGCAATGTGTTTCTGTAAATTTTATCATTATATAACCAGGTTGCTAAAAACCATGCCAATGCATTTTTAGATGTATTTTGAAATGTGATTTTATGTTGTACCTAGGATACAAACAACCATACTAGTCTATTTTTGGATGTACTCTAGAATGTGGTTTTGTAAGACATATCATAATTACAAAACCATGTTATTGAATAGATTCAACATTTTATTAAAATCATTGCATTTTTCTTGACTAAAACACCATCAAGAAAACTCACGTTGTAATCCTTTTGCATTGTAACTCTCACCCTATGAAACCCAAGGCTAAAACTTCATTGTAAATTGTGAAGATTGTAGTCCAAGAGGTGAAATTTCATATACTTTAGCTTTTGGGCCTAAAACAATGCCTCATAAGTGGTCAAAAACTGAACCCCCCCCCCCCCCCCCCCCAGTGGAAAAAGTTGCATCATGCCTATATTTGGGCTTGGAGGGGTTAAAATGCCTTTTGTATTGTCAAAAAATTGGCATTTTCATGTGTTTTGTGGGAGGTATAACTTTTTCTATGCTTGAAACACCAATGAAAGGATGTACAACATCACCTATGCCCAGTGTTTGGGGGTATAACTCTTACATCCCCAACATTCCTCCTTTCCCCTCAACATGGCTTTTGTAGCTCCAACATGGCCCTAACACCTTAGCATTACTCTAGCCTCAATAGTGGTCCTGCAACTTCAGCATGGCTCCTATGGCTTCAACGTGGGTGTTATACCCCTAGTGTGGGTGTTATACCCCCAATGTGGGTATTATACCCTCAATGTGACTCCTATAGGTCCTACATTACTCTTGGAAGACCCAGTGTGAGTGGAAGAAGCCAACGTGGGTAAAATTCCATTTTACTATTTTTGGTAAATAAAATGGCTTTGATGCTAGGGGAGGTATCAAAACTTACCATACATAGAAACCATGTTGGATTTACACACCTAAAACACCTATAAATAGCAGCAATCTATCAGTAATTAGACAAAAATTTCTAGCAAAACTTATGGCCTTGAAAACCTATATAAACAAAGCTCCAACACCATAAGAAGGTTTCCAACTTTTGACAGTATTAACCTCTTGAGATTTGTAGCATTTGGCATCCAAGAGATTTAAGATTTCATTACAAATACAAAATTTTTGGAGTAATCTCAGCATGGGACTTGTAACCCTTGTGACCATTGTTATACCCCCCAAGATTGTGTGGTTTTGCAACAATGTTGAGAAACATTGGCATTGAGACTCCTAGCATGGCTCTCCTTTGTAGCCCAAAAACCTCACACATCTTACCCCTTGCATCATCAACATTGTAGATTTGGTAAGAAGTGCAGCAAGGTTTGATAGCATTAGGAGTTATGGAGCCTCTACATCACGAAGCTGGCTGTGGCATCCAAGGCCACCGATTTCAATAGAATCCAAACCCCTAGCAAAGTGAACCCCATGGTTACTTAGGCACATCATGTAAATATTTTTTCAACCTCCTTTATTTTTATTAAAAATAAAGTTTATAGTTCTATTTTTTGTGCAAGCTAGAGCATAGTTTTTCTTTCCTATTCTATGCATTTATTTTTAAACTGCATTAAATTTTTACTTTCTTACTCTCATTAACACTCTGCAAGTTCTTAGGTGATCGATAAGATCATCTAGGGTACCTCAAATCTTATTTTCTTGTGGAGACCCTTGGGGTCTATGGTTAAAGATATTTTACTTAGAATTCTCTATTTTCCAACAACTAAATTTTTCAAGTGCAATAGTTTTCCCATGCCCCTCAAGGGTAAGGCTCTAGATTGGTACTAAACCTTCCCTATAGGTTCTATCTCTTTCCTTGAGAACTTGATTAACCAATTTGTCAATTGTCTTAAATAAAACTTGAAGCCAGATGTCACATTGGACCAATTGATGAAGGTGAAGCATGGGCCACTTAGACTAGTTAAATGGTTCATTCAAAGATGCAATTCAATACTCAACGAGATTTAGATCCTATCTCTAAAACTCACATCTTGGCTATCTACAAGGAAGCAGTAAATGACTTTATCAAGTCAAATCTTTCCTAGCTAGAGCCCCGATCACTAAGCCAAGCCTTCTCACAAACTAAGAACATTGAGAAGGTAGCTGAGGCTAGAAACGATCTAGCCTATGTGGCATAGAAAAATAAACACACAAGCAAGGATAGGGATAAAACCAAGAAAGAATATACCATTGTGGCTACAGTATCTAAGGATACAAAAAGGACAAAGGGGCAAGGATCACCACCTCACAACACATCTTCTAACTCATCCCAACCATCCACTTCCTATGCTCCAAATAAACCAAGATCAAAATTTGGATGGAAGGACAGATCTAAGTACATTAGGTTGCCTATGAAGCCCTCTAAGCTTCTAGAACATTTGCTTAAAGATGGCCATATACAACATAAGCAACTATCTGAAGAGGCTCATAAGAGGCATGATCATCTTTATGACATAGCTAGAGATCCAATGATAGCTACCAAAGTACTTTAGACTCAATAGGTACTATCATTATCATCAAATGGCTAGTCATGACACTGATTTTTGCCTAGCATTAAAGCATGACCTCCAAAAGATGATAGACCATGGGGAGTTGATTTTCAATAAGTCCAACTCTCCAAGCACTAATAATAACTCTTACATCATAGCCTCATTCATAGAAATCAAATGGTCTAATCCTACTAGGAAATTGTTTGTCATTAGGATACCACCATAACCACGAAACACAAAGCCTAAATAGCCCTTCATCATACAGGTACCATCTCCTATGGTCCCTAAGAAGCCTTTCATCATACATGTCCCTCCTTCAATGGCTTCAACATCACAATGCAATAAATGAGTTACTAATTCTCCACAGCCTAAGGAACCTTTCATTATTTTATTCCCTCCACCTTCAATAAGTAAGACCACAACAACCCATGACCAAAGCCCACTTATAGTGGTCAACAATGCAATGGTTAGTATGACACGATGACTTCAATGGAAAAGAAAGAAACCTATCACCAAACCAATAAATAAGCTCACTGAAGGTAACCCATCTAGACCCACATCAAGACCAAATACAACCATAAACAAAACACCCAAGACACATTCACCAAAACCTAAGCCACAAACTCTAGTAAGGATGGAGGAGGTTACAACCACTAAGGTTGAAACATCACATGCCAAGGAAACTAATTTCCTTATAATAATAGAACAAGTCAAATGATCACTTAAATAAAAGAACACATTCTCAAACTTATACAATCTAGTCATGACTTCTCCTACTCATAGGGATTTTGTAATGTCCTTGATGAGTGGCAATGTACACCTTACATCTAACTATATGAATCAAAAGTATTCATGCATGATTTGGTCAAATTCCATGGATGGTACTAGTTGTGGAATCTAGATCATTATGCCTTGATTGTAGTTTGCTATCTTCCCTCTTGGACTAGTGGTAGCTTTGTCACATATGGTTTAGTCCAAAATGAGGCATATGATTCATCCTTGAGTGCTAGGTTACCAAGTAATGAAAACTCATCCTTGAGTTAAACAGAATGAGGAACAAGTTATTTTACAAAATATTGGAAAGGTATTGGATCATTGAATAACTTAAATAAATAGAAAAATTGACTCTTCCATGCCACAGTGGTGTTTTATAGAAATGGAGACAATATGAGAAAACAACAAAAGCAGAAAATCTCATGTAGTTCCAAAAGGAAGTTGCTCTTCCATCAACCACTTCCCTTTGTCATTAGGCTTATGGAACTTGTAGAAATTTTGGAGCATATATAACTTCTCCTCCTCCATTCTTGGATAATGTACCATCTAGGTTGATGCGCCGATGTGTGCTAGAACTAGTACATTCCATGGACATGGCAACTATGAAAACATTTGATTCACTTTCACATAACATGCTGTGACCTATCGTCATTCCTCCTTAAAAGCTCTAGCCTTTTGTCTTAGTTCATGATAATTTATTAACCTTTTGGCTAGGTCTAAGGCTACATCTCTTTCCCTATGGTAGCAAGCCTTAATTATTTCTAATTCTGAGTTTGCCATGTAAAGTTTTGGTAGAACATCTTTCCTATCCACAAACACTTTTTCATATAGAACATAAGTGGCTACTACTTGTTGTTCCAACTCATTTCTAGGTTGACCTACTATTAAGATGGCAAGGATAGCATGGAGAAGGTTAGCCAACACCATGTACTCTTTCAAAGCTTCAATCTACAAGTCCTTGTTCTTCACTCCTGCTTAGTGCACCAAGGCATAGCTATCCAAGATAGGCTACCAGTTAGGGTTCTATGCTACCATAGAACTAATGAAGGCCTTTGCCATCTAGATTTCTTTTTCATTAATCTATTTATACATGCCAATCTAGACTTAGAAGTTCTCCTTCAACTTCTCATGCTTCTTGGCATCATTTTACCATATTCTTATCTCAATTATAAACTCTTGGTGTACTACGCACACCTCCTCCATTGAGAGGGTTTAGTTCTCTCTAGTCAATCTACTTATATCCTGGTTAATCCTCACTAGTTGCTCCCTCAGCTGGTGGATACTTTCTTCCAAAATGTTTTTCTATTTCTTGATAGTGGTCAACCTTTCATTATCAATAACAAGTTGTTTATTTTCCTCTTGTGTAATGGTCAGTTCCTTTGCATGGGCATATGCTTATGCTTTTGTGGTTGAGGCATTCTAGACTACTTTTTCATTTTCTTGTCTAGTAGCTCTATTCTGCTCAATCAATTGACTCAACTACTCCATTTGAAATTATTCCAACTAGTCAACTGCAATGAATTTGGAAGGATCCCTTATTTTAGCTCTCAAGTTTATGACCTCTTGTTGTAATCTATGCACTTTTACTTCTACATGATCTACCCTAGTCTTTGCCATGACTAGTTTTTCTTTTGTGGCAATGAGGTCAGATTGGACTACAGTGACATCACTAGGGATGTCGAATAGAGTTTTCATAACTTATCCAGTTTGAAGAAATATGTCAAGCACATTCTCATGACTTGTAGGAGTCACTAAAGTCCTAGCTAACATTTGTGCATCTCTAGTTTAGGTCAAATCTACTAAGGACACAACAGGCACATTAAAGGATTCTTTAATGTGGCTTGCAATAGCTTCTATTATGCTTACCACATCTTGGTGCTACATGATCATAACTATGGCACCTTCTCCTATTTCAAGAACCACTTGAAAATATGTAGCATTTCTAGAGATCTATTGTGACCACTAGGCTTCTCCTCCTAATTGTAAAGAAATCTTCCCCTTTGATTGATTAGTAGAAATTGTAGGCAATGTGACATCATTAATGACTTGAAAGAGGTTTGATTCATCCCTACTTCCCCAAGTGAGAGTTTTAACTATTCTCTGTAGATGGATCATTGTAGGCATATAATCTTGCAATGGTGGTACTGCAACTTATAACTCTTGCCATTGTTCTAGTTCTTACTCTGGTTCTTTCTTTGGCTCTTGTTCTAGCTCTTTTTCTGGATCATCACCAAGGTCTTTTCTTGGTGTTGCTAGTTTGAGCAACTCAGAGAAAGAAGCATTCTAACCCCTCCTAGGAACATAATTAGTGTAACCCAAGATTTTGATGTGCTTGCATAGTTTTATAATTAGGCAAGGGAATGGAAGTGTCATCTTCCCTACCTTTATTTCCCTGAACTACCTTTGAATTTCCCATAAAGTACAACTGGGCAAGATTGGCATTGTATTTTCCCATCAAGAATGCACTTCCTCTAGCCACATAAGTTGATATTCTATTAAGCCCTTTAGTTGGAAAGAGGTGGTATGTGCCTATTTTGAAGTCAATCCTCTCTTCTAGAGTCAACTCATTGCATATTTTATTTTCTTTGTTGTATGCCTACTTCAGCCATAGCTTCCTAGTTTCTACATTAGATCCTATGGATAGATGCACTACCTTAGCTCCCACATTACATATGTTCAGAGCTTCTACAATGGCATTAACTAAAAAAGAGATAGAGACTTTTCCAATGTTAACAGAGGTTCCCTCTTTCTTATAATGCCAAAATTGGTAGGTCTCACCAAGATACCATTCCCCACTTTCAAGGAGGATATGCCATAGACACGATGCATGAATTTGAGTTTTGATTGCCTTAGGCACACATGCCATGAATGGCCCAAAGTTCATTTTCACAATGACCATGGCCAACATGGATATCTCTTAGATGGCTTGGAGGCCTTCTTGGAATAACATGAGGCATTGTCCTTGCACTAGAGCCTATGGTTTTGTAGCTTCTACTTGGACTGACTGCCCTATAGCAGGAGCCTCATGATGAATGCTAAATGATTGGGCCTCTTACTCTTCATGCTCAGTTGGTAGGCCATGTTCTCCTAGTTGGCCTTTGCCACCTCTCAAGCATTTGCTTGCATCCTACAAAGGTCCTTCTTGTCCTCCTCTTTTTGGGACCATTTGCAATCAATCAAGGATCTGGTGTTACTAAGGTGTTTTTCATCTATCATTAATAGGCTTATACCTTACTCATGACCTTAGTTCAATTAAGTTCTTAGCTCATGTGATTACAAAGTTAGAAAAATTTTAAGAAAAATGCCCAAAAAGTGTTAACTTTATTTATGACCCTTCGTAATTAGCTTGTTTTCGCTTACGTATGACTTATAATGATGGTTATGATCCCTTGGGTAAGATAATTAAAAGTTCTGGCATACATATGATTGATTTTTCATTAAGATACTTGAGGTTTTTGACATTCTTACCCTTATAATACCTTCAAAGAAATAGCAAATTTTGAAAAATTAACACAAGTTTTCCAGACAAGCACCCTCCCTTGACTAAATTGAACACTCTAGGATGAAATAGGTTTAAAAACCATGAAAATCGAAGGAGTATGAAGTAAGACATCAAATGTGGAAGTTGGTTGTGCAAAGCTCTTGGTTGAGAGAGAATAATGCAAAAACTACCCTAGCCTCAATTAATAATAATAAATTTTTTGAACATTATACGATCTATTTATATATTTTTATGGACCTAATCTTAGGTACCTGACATCAAGTATCTGATATTAACTCCCACCCGATATCATGTAGTCGATATCAAGGGTTTTGAATTTCATTCTATGAGGACATTTAGTATGGAAAATGAAGCTTTGTGATTGGTTGAAAAGTTTCATGTAAAATCCAAAGTTCTAGGATACATGAGAATTCATATTTAGGTACCAATAATGTTAGAAGACAGAATTGCAAGAATTAAAAGCTTTGAAAGATGTAAGAAAAGGGATATTGGATTCATGTTGTAGAACAGATGGGTTATATGATAAAGAAAGGTTTTGATTTTAACAGTTATGTAGTTGGAAGGTTCAAGATGATGCAGTTGTGTCAAACAAGTATAAGTTACAATATTTATACAAGCGGATCCTTCCTAAAGTGGGCTTCAGCCCTTAATGCCCTTGTATAACCACACCAAAAAATGTCTATAGGAACCAAAGGAGTTGAATGCAATGCATACCTATTGAACAAAACACACATGTTAAAACCACCGATTTGAGAAAATAACTCTATATTACACAAAACCACAAGCTATGATCATATAGATAGTGAGATGAGTTAGATTTAGAAAGGATTATAGGAATTGGGATATGAGGTGCCTTACCATAGGGATAATGAATCCTTGTTTGTTATTAATGGTTAAAGTAATCATTAGCCCTTATTTTCAAGATTCAAACCAAGACCAAACCATGTTCCAATGACATCGTAGTATTTATCTATTAGATTGACCATAATATTATCACCATTGCAAGGAGTAGCATCACTTGGAATTTTGTCCAAGGGAGGAGCTTGTTCATGGCACACTTTTTTCTTGAATTTTGGAAAGCCACAAACCTTCAAGCATGGGTAACATGTCTTTCCAATTGGACCCTTAGAAATTTATTCAATGCCCTTTTATTTCATTCTTATCTGTGTCAACCTTATCAAAGGACTACTTTAAGACATAGGTAACATGTCTTTCTAGTGAAATGGTAAGGAAACACTTATTTTACTCTTACTTCCATTTTTTGTTAGAACTACAAGGATATAATTACAACCTTGGAAACATGATAGAACATAAAAAAGTTGTCAAAGAGATCTACAAATCCCCTTGATTTCACACCCTTCACATTTCCACTTAGTTCTTTACTTTTATTTCTAGGCATAATGATTATGAATTTATTCTTAGTTTAATGATGAAAAATAATATCATTATGGCCATGGTAAGAACCTCTTATTAATGGAATGGATGGATGGATGATGTGGCCTCACTATCTAAATAACCAGTCCCTCATGACTTGACAACATAGGGAAAACCTTACCTCAATGGACTACATGATGTCGTTTTATTCACAAATGAGATTATTGAAAAAGTGAATGAAAACAAAATATGGAAAAATTTGAAAAAAATAGGAAAATTTTGTATCAAGAAATGAGAAAATGATAATAAATTATAAAATAAAAATATGAAAAACACCTATTAATTCTGAATGTTAGGATGGGGCATTTCCCCCATGACTAAGTGTTTGACAATGACAAGAATTAATAAGTGGATAGGTAGGCTCCATGCATTTGTGAAATAGTGTTACACTTTCATTTTCAAGCCACTGGGTATCTTCTAATTTAGTCGTGACTACATAGATAGGTTGTTGCTCACACACTTGGTTTTTAAACATATAGTGGGTTAGAGTATGAGTTGTGTGAACTTTGTGGATCTCTAGCCCACAACTGTACCCTTGATCATGATTATTTATGCATGGATTAGTTTGTATTTTCATAATGCTAGATTCATTGCTTCTATTAGATGCTGGAGTAATGATGAATTTTGGCCTTTGTTCAAGATCGGAGCACATTGGTTGTGAAATGAAGGATGTTGAGCTTAACTAGCATTATGCTAGTTTGGATGAGTTAGTAGGTCCACAAGTGTTATGCTTACATGTGGGAAGCATTCTAAAGAAAGGGTGTTTCTGAGATTGTGATGAAGAACTAATGGAATTATCATGCCTATGTATGTTTGTAGCACAAGTGGGATTTTCACATGGATTTTGTGGTGTTGAACCTTCCTGTGTTGTTGGCTATGACATGTGATAGAGTAAATTATGAGAATATTGATGATATAATAGAGGGTAAGAGGTGCAAGGTGGTGATCCTTCAGAAGTTGTTACAAGTCAATGATACTCAGGAGAGTGGTAGTAGCAATTTGAAGTAGAGGAAGTAGAACTAGTTGGGAGAATAGGTTGTTAAACATAGTATCTATATGGTTTAGTTGGTAGTAAGGGTAAAAGAACTGGTTTGATAATGGCTCCTCCACAACTATGGGTTTCACCACTATGGTTGATAGTACTTTCGAGGTTGATAAGAAGTCCCACTAGGATAGTATGGTTGGTTCTAGGACTATCTATAATTACTTTGTGAGAAAGGTAATTTCCTAAGCATTTGCTTTTGTACAAACTTGGGATTCAATGCTAAATCCCAATACTCATGTAGATGTAACATGACTAGGCAATAGCCCTTTAAATGGTCATATATGTTGATGTCACATCCATCATCTTCTTTGGTGGTTGAGTCTATAGCCTCTTCTTCTTTAGTCATTTTCCTTGTTTTCTAATAAGTGTTCCTAGTTGTTTCTTGGTTCTTTTTCCTCCTTTTATTGTGATCACTTAATTAGTTTTGTGTTACTCTCTCCTCTACGATTTCTATGAAAGTTGTAACTTTCTCATTTATCCATTTTGACATATGATGAGTGGCGAGGCACCCCTACACTCCACCATACGAATACGAGCGTACACGCACGATCCGGTCGAACTCCGCAGACTAAATGCCTTAACGCCACAAGAAACACTTGGGGTTAATCGTTCGTTGTCTTCCCAGGCTTGCTTGTAAGTGTCACGATGTATGGTTAAGCAAGTCTGAGGTATGTGATTTTTTTGGTATTTTCGGCTTATCTCCTATGCTATCAGGGGAAAGGGTTGAGAAACTAAGCTAACTCTAACTAAAGATCTAAGTCTAAATTAACTAGCATCAGCATCCGTTCCCACTTACCGAACACACCCTGAACTATGCAACTTCAGCTTACCAAACGCTAATCGTTACTAGGATTGCCACATGTAACACAAGTCCTTGAAGTGGTTGTACTGAGGCACCTATTTAGCCTATGTGTGATAAGCAGCCGATTCCTTAGCCAGCCGTACACACCCGTGGGTGCTCGTAACTAAGTCGTACTTATCACACGATCTAGCCTAGCAATGAGCAGCCGATTCCTCAACTAGCCGTACACATTAGACCCGGGAGTTACCAAGCGCAGAATCCTGGAATACGCTACTGGGTTACCAAGCATCCAATGCTCGTAATTGAGTCGTACTCATGCATTGCGTCAAGCAGCCGATTCCTTGACTAGCCGTACACGTCCGTAGACGCTCGTAATCAAGTCGTACTTGAACGCACTAGGAAAGCAGAAAAGAAAGCAATAAATGAAACCACGTGCTGCAAGGTTTATCCAAACAAGTTCGTCTTTATTGCCGTACACAACTTGGGTTCAGGTTACAAGCTGCTCGAATAAAGAGCCGTTCACTCTAGGACTCCTACTGCGGGCACATGGGGAAAAATTCTAACTCTGGAGTGATCAATCTGCCAGAGCTTCGCTACACTAGCCAGGATTGGGAAATGAAGGGAGTGCCGCCTCTTATTTATAGAAATGGCGGCGCGACGCGATATCGCGTACGCGATATCGCAGGAGAAGACGCGATATCGCATGGGACGCGATATCGCGGCCTAGTGCAAGTCGCGTCTCATCATACCCCCATGACTGAATGAAAACTCGTCCTCGAGTTCCTTACAATGATATCAGGTAGGTATGGGATTATTAGGGGAAATGGAACTAATGGGATGACATGTGAACGGTCTTTATTACAAGACTTGACAAAAACTGGTGTTCATGACAACATGGGTGAACACCTTATTACAATGACATCAGGCCACAGTTGGCAGCTGAGAGAAAAGAGGAGAGAGAATAGAAGAGAAGAAGAGAGAAGAGTCTTGTTGCTGCCAACGCCTAGATTGCGCCTTTCGTTGTCCATCTGTAAGCGCATTATCAATTCCACTCCTTGCATGCTGCTTCAGCGCTGCTCCATTCCAAGTGTCTGCTCCAGATCCATTCCGTTGTTGTATGATTGCCATCTGCACACACAACACAATCATATATTAGCAAGGGTAATTGAATCATTAAGTAAAGCATACCTTGCTTCGGTTTAGGTTCCTTGGCTAAGTTGTGGTATGGCTAATATGGATCTGGGAAAATGTAGATGATGACTACCGAAGGTATAGGGGTTAGGAAGAAAAACGAAAAAATCCGGGGCTTAGGATAAAAATCGAAAAATCAGGCCCCGTACCCCCATGACTAATCGCGAACCTCCGGTAGCGTTAGAATGGAGAGAGAAAAGGAATAGGAATGATAGGTAAAAAGGGACAACTATGGCATCGATAAAAAGGATGTCATGATGGAAATGAACAAAAATGTTAATTAATTGCAAAATGTTAAGGAAAAGAAGTTAACTAATGTTCCAAATAGGAATGTCAGTGGGTCCTCCCCAAAGCAGGCTCATGCCCTTAATGCCCTGACAATCCCACATTCAAAGAGTCCGTGGGCTCTGGGAATGTCCTTTGGAACAAGAGTTAAAGTCTTAACCGTAAGAATTTACCAAAAAGAAAACAAAGCATCAACCAAAGTATATACAATGATACAACCGGCAATGAGGTGAACAATGGAGAGAAGGATGGGAAGAAGAGAAGTGGAATGGAATCCCAAGAACAAGGTGGTGTACAGCCCCTTGTGTGTTTCATGATTAATGTGACTTGGCGAATCTCATTCCAACTCTGGCCTCAAACCAACCACTTCCAGTGACTTCGCATCAATGCAGTTGGTTAAATCATCCACTTGGGTAACAAGGATGCAACTTCGAGAAGCCACCACCATTCCGACGAAACAACAGAGAGAATGGGAAGCGAGAAGGGCCTTAGTTAGAGGGAACACTTTGGTTCCATAACCAGTGCTTGTAGCCCAAATTTATTCCGTCTAAGGGGTGTGCTTTGAATCCTCACTTTTAGCTTTGTAGCTTTTTTTTTTTTTTGTTTTGTGTTTTTATGCGTGGGGACCACACCATGCAAAGACTTCTTTATTTTTATTGTCTCAGCTTCCGATTATTGGGTTACATCGGAACGGTAAGAAAACCCAAGAAGAAAACATCCAAGCACCCAAGTGAATGACCAACACAAGAGCACCAAGTTCCCTTGAAGTCACACCCTTTTCAAATCCTTGAGTCCTTCCTTAGTTTGAGAAATGCCCAGTCACTGGTTCGTTAAAGTTCTTATTGGAAGGGAACTGTACATTTCCAAGCCAAGGGAAACCATAGACTTGATGGATGGATGGATGAAGTGATCTCATTGCCTGCCATATCAAAAGAACATACCTTAGTATCAACAATGTAACTTAAAGGTAAAAACCAAACATTAGCAATTAATGAAAAACAGTTCATCCCATCGGCCCGAACACTTATTGGGTGACGAATTTACATGATGGATGACACACACACACACACACACAAAGATAGAAAAATATAACGATGTTGTAAAACAAAAACAAGAAAAGTTAAAGAAATTTGTAAAACAAAAACGTGTAAAACAAAAACGTTGTAAAACAAAAACATGTAAAACAAAAACTGAAAAAGAACTGAGGGCCCCATATGGTTAGCATAGGCGGCCATCTCCCCCATGACTGAATTGTGAGGGAGAGATCTGAAGTAGTGAGCGCCTATTTGAATTTCTAAGCTATGCCCAACTTCTCCCAATTGATGATCTTAGATTCAGGGGTGAAATTTGGTGACACTCACGTTCCAATGTATCTATGCCACGGTTGTTGGCATGAGTTTCCTCA
>MNCI01024668.1:561180-582105 GCA_015680685.1 Gnetum montanum
GTACACAACTTGGGTTCAGGTTACAAGCTGCTCGAATAAAGAGCCGTTCACTCTAGGACTCCTACTGCGGGCACATGGGGAAAAATTCTAACTCTGGAGTGATCAATCTGCCAGAGCTTCGCTACACTAGCCAGGATTGGGAAATGAAGGGAGTGCCGCCTCTTATTTATAGATATGGCGGCGGGATGCGATATTGTGGCCCAGTGCAAGTCGCGTCTCATCAACATCTTATTAAACCTTACTTCAAGTTCATACATAAAATTTTGTATTGACAAGGTTTGTTGTGAAATCACCTTATCAAGAGCTACCTCTTTTTCTTGATCATAGATGTGGACCTTTTTATTTTTAGGAGTTGGGTCCCAATGATATTTCTTGACATTCTCCCATTTACATAACTATCCTTCTTCTTTTGCCACATGCTTGATTAGCTCTTGGATTTGATGAGCTCCTAGTTCATATAATTGAACTTGAGCATACATCCCAAGGGTCTCTCTCATTTGACTATGAAGCCCATCTATGATGTGGAAAATTTACTACTCTTAAGAGAAACCATGGCCTAGGCATCTATTTAGTAGAGAATAGTATCTATCTAGAGCCATATCCCAGGGTTTATGTTCTTCTTGCTTCCATTCTTGGATTCATTTCCTTAGGTTGAACACCTTTGCATAAGTTTGGTATTTCTCATTGATAAGTTCTAGCATTGTGGAACACCAATGGATTGAATTTGGTTTCAACAATCTATACCACACTTTGGCTTTATCTATTAGTGTCCTAGGAAAGAACTTAAGCTTTTGCCACCCACTTCCAATGTTTTGTAAAATTTAGGCATCATGGAAGGCTTCTAAATGATTCTATGGATTAGAATCATAGCCTCCCATAAATTTAGGGATATTATTCATATCAAGCCTTTTGATACAAATTTCCTTGTAATGCCTATTGGGTATTTTAACTACCTCTGTAATCTACATCATGCTCTTAGTGGTCAATAAGGGTTCATCATCATCAAACATGTCATGGTGAAAATTCCTATTTATATTTGTCTAAATGTGATGATTTTGTCTATGTTCATTTTGATATATTTGATTTTTCCCATGGTTTTGATTTCTATCCTTATTTCAACTCCATAGTGGAGCTCAATCTCTATACCTACATTCATCTTCATCAAAACTAAACATTGAAGAGGAAGATGAAGATGAGGAACTGGGAGAATTTTCATGGCTACTATAATGTTTCCCATGATCCCTTGATTTATCATTTCTATGTTTTGAGAAAGTCCTAGGACTTAA
This sequence comes from Gnetum montanum, assembly GCA_015680685.1. Taxonomy (NCBI): domain Eukaryota; kingdom Viridiplantae; phylum Streptophyta; class Gnetopsida; order Gnetales; family Gnetaceae; genus Gnetum; species Gnetum montanum. The sequence continues at coordinate 562,467 of MNCI01024668.1, forward strand.
GGCCTCCCTTGGTCTTGGACTTACTTCATCTCCTCTAGGATTTTCTGCCTTAGGTAAATGTAGTTCTTGAGTATAGTCAATTATGTTATGAACATATGAAACCCTTGCATGAGGTTGGTCACTCCAATTTTCTTCAGTATATATCTGATTAGTCCTTCAATGAATGTTCTCTCCATACAATGCATTATCACTTCCTTGTGAAAGAGACATTGTTGTTAGTTAATAATGTGTGTGATTTAATATTTTTTAAAAGATAAGTTTGTTAATGCATTTACAGTGATCGTGTGTAATTTAACTAATCTAAATAACTAGCATCATCCTCAACAATGGTACCAATGATGAGCGACAAGGTACCCTTTACATCCAACCATACAAATCACAAGTGTTCATGCACAATCCAATCGAATTCTATGGATGAAACTAGTTGTCGCATCTAGATCATTATGCCTTAATTACAGTTCATTGTCTTTCCACTTGGAATAGTGGTAGCTTTTTCATGTATGGTTTAGTCCAAAATAAGGCATATGATTCTTGATGTTGTTCAGGCTTATGCTACTCCTAATGATAATGAAGAAATCAATTATTTAATCTAATTAACAATGGAAAGTAAATTCTAAACTAGCCTACGTGTGATGAGTATGCATTCCCAACTATCCATACATGCCTTAGACTTCATGAAACTACCATTGAAATTTCCAAGCATACTATTACTGGGTGTACCAAATAATAACATTGTTGGGTTACCAAGTAATTACACTTAAGTTCTTGTGATTAGTCATACTCATTCTACTTAGTGATATCAACAATAAAGAATAATAAATGATAAGCATTAACTAAGGAAAATAGTAAGCATTTAAGTAATTAAAAATAATAATAAAGCTAAGTGGATGCTACAATGATGGAAGTAATCTTGATCTTTATTGTTGAACATGTAATGTATCCGAGTATGTCAGACTCGAATAAGGATGTTGTACAATCACTTAACATCACACTGCAGCCATGCACTAGAAACAAACTAACAACACTTCAAAAATATATTCAAATATACTACAAAATCTATTGAATCTATATCCCAATCATGAACCCAAGTATTATATTTATAAGCTAACATAGAAGGGGTGATATTAGATCCCTGACATCAAAGGTTATGTCCCAATATTGGATACCTAACATCATAGCTCTAATATTAAAGCCCTATAAAACATGACTCATTAGTTCCCATTCCAAAATTGTGCTACTACATAACAGAGATGGTGCCTTTTCATAACAAGTGTTATCATTATTATAAAAAAAACCTAAAAGGATGTATTGTAATTGAGATCCAAAAGGATGCAATGTAATAACGAATGTATCTCTTAAGGTAGCCTTTGGAGATTTGACCTAAGGCTTTTATACCTATGCGTAGAGTTCATGCCAACATGGAGTGATGGAGATAATATAGGCAAGGCATAGGAGCTAGGGAAAATGGGACAGGAAGAGGATTAGCCATCCCTTTTGGTCAGGTTGTAGGCCTAACTATGGTGGCAGTGCTATATTGCCTTTAAGGAATAGATGCTAAAGGATGAAAATCCCAAGGAACACTCTCAGAGCATGATCCAAATACATCATTTCATATTAATATAGCAATCTTTTCTTTCTCTTTATGCATTTTTCTTGTTATTTCCTTTACACAGAATGTCAAATGTTACATATATTTGAGGTTTACCATAAAATTCAAGAACAGGATGTTCTAGATGCACTATTTTAAGTGTTAACCTCTATCCTTGTGAATGGAGACATGCTTGCTAATAAAGAATCAATCCACTTTTTCATTAAGCAAGATTTGTTTAGGGAAAATGGACATCCACCAATGCTCAAATTTTATGAGTCAAGTGATGGTTATATCTAAAAATGAAGAGGTGCTATCTACCCCTCTTCTTCTCACTATACATGTTGGCAAATACAAGGTCCACTAGGTTCATGTAGATGATGGGGTAGTAACTAACATGATATCATTTTCTATTTTTGACAAACTAGGTTTAACCGAGAACATCCAAGAAATCACTACTTTAGCACTCAATTTTTTTAATTAGCCATGTCTAGCAATGCGAGGTTCTATTTCCTTGGATTTCATAGCCAAAGAATAGTTTCCCACATCTATAAACTTTCTAGTGGTTGAAGAGACCACCAACTTCAACTTGATCCTAGAAAGGCCATAATTAACTAAGTTTCATGTAGTTTCATCCTCAATACATCAAGAGATTCACTTTCCCTACAAGGGAGGAGAAATTATGATTCATGGGGACAACATGTCACTACCTTCAATTGACTATGTTAACATCAACCGAGGTTTAGAGGTGGAGTTTCAAGAGGAAACTTTCGATACTCAAACTAGGCAAATGATAAGGAAAAAAATGATGCTAATAACACCAACTCTAACACTAAAATACCAATGAAAATGCATGTAGGTGGCCATACTAAACAAGAGATATGGTGAGCATAATATTGTTTGAAAAAAATTCATTGATCTATCAAACATCAAACAACAAGTTTCCAACAAACACCTTATCCTCTCTCTTGTTACAGATCATATGTTTACTTTCATGACATTGTATTACGTTTTTCTATTGATTATAGCCTTATAAACCCTCTTGAAAGCATTCCATACTTGCTAGACAACACATGGATCATGGTTTGCTAAGGCCTAAAACTCGAAAACAATGCTATTGGATAACAAACTCTTCTTTTTATTCATATATCAACATTGTAGCCAATCTACCCAATAGCATTTTTTTCGAGTTTACTTGTATGCATATACCTTAATTTATAATTTTCATTAAGACACATTCTATCTACTAGTTTTAATTTATGGCCTTATTACATTTACCATATGTAGGCCTCTACCATGCATTCCCACACTCCACCACATGACCTTCAAGTTCTCCAGGCTAACCTAGGGCCACACCGCTACATGTAGGGCCTTGCATGGTATCCAATACCCCTATACTACTACTCTTTGCTACACTGATTCATGGAAATCCTTCACTATTCTCCATCCTAAAAAAATATTATCTCACACCTCTTACACACCTCTATTACCCTACAAAAAACTTGTGTTGCACAAGTCCCTTGCTCCTTGGCTAGCTCCACACATGTCTACACTACATAGCTTGACTATTGCCATCACTCTCCTTGTGCACCCTACCTCCTCAATAATAAAACTAAAAAAATCCTTGATGGTCCATGCTAACCATCGTGATTGCCAAAATTTGCAAACCCTCACTAGCCAACTCTAGCTAGCATAGTTGTCAAAATTGTCAAACCCTCGCTATCTTATGTTGGCCAACATGATTACTAAAATTGGCAAACTCTCATTGGCCTATGTTGGCCAGTGTGATTTGTACCAATCTTGTGCAATCCACATCTCCATCAACATTCACATGTTTAGGCCATTTCACTACCATTGCAGCACCCTTGTAATGAGCTATGTAGAACTTCCATGTAGCCATAGTCCACTATGGTTGCTATAATTTCCACTATTCATTGCATTGCTATGCCTAGCCTAGCTTTCTTCGCATCTACAAGCCCACACCACGTTGCTTTGCCTTTGATGCTATCACCCACATGCACACCTCTACATAGTCATCTTGCAAGCCAAGAGTAACCCCTCTTAGCCCTTGTTCACTACATTGCCTTTCGTCAACACTAGAAGTCATCATCATCATCTTCATCATGTTTTTATTTCTTTTCAAATTTTGATTCTTAGATTATTATTACTTTTTGGAACTAGAAATTGATCCCTACTCACTCACCTTCTTCGATTTTATATTTTAGTTTGACTTGTTTGTCTGAAACACAAGATTATGCTTTATTTTTGTATAAACTTTGCTTGCACAACAACTTCTCTAGTGTCTCATACAATTGGAAATACTTGAAATAGATTCCCTATTATGCTAGTAACATATTCCCATCAATGTCATGTTTGTCCATAGTTTGGTTCTCCATCTTGTTCAACTTTTTCAATGTAGGTTTGTGTTGCATGATATATAGTTCTTCCTAGAATATCTTAGAGATAAGTTCCGTAATATGTCATGAAAGTTCTCAACACATAACTAGCCAATTTGAATGAGTTATTTAAAAAGCCTCATCCAAATGGCTATAATCCCAAGCTTTACAAGCTAAAATAAAATTGTATCAAATACTTTATGTCTGGGTTCAACATAGAAATTTTATCTCCTAAGATGTGATGTTTGGTTATGTGCATTACCTTTTCTTATAAGAAAAGAAAAAAGAAAAAAAACCTCTTTTACACTCTTCCCCCTCCACCCATGTCGGGGCCATGCTAGCTATAGCATGGCCTATGGGGGATGACTATAAAAATATCAAAAAGCCTCCAAAATAGCTAACTTAAATCATAAAAACCCACTAGACATTCTCACCCACACTAGAGTAATGCTACCCAATGTGGCTCAAAGGGGTGTTACCATACCACACCTCAAACAACCATCAAACTTAGTTAGTTTTAGGCCAAAACTTTACATATCACTACTAGCAATCCCAAAATCTTGAAAACTTGGTAAGATTCCATCTAAAACCAATCTAGGACCAAAACGTAGAAGTATCCACCTTGACTGGCACTATAGCCATGCTTGTCAACATGGCCCCAGCATGGATGAGATTCCCAACAAGGTTTTTTCAATACAACACCCTTCAAATGGCCTTAAAATGTGACCATGGAAGCACACAATTGCAAAACCATGGATTCAATAGAAATTTCATCCCATTTTGACCTTGCAAAACTTAGATCTAAACTATCCACATTGAGACACCTTTCATTCATGCTAGCTAGCATGGCTTTAGGGGGTATGACCTTAAAGCCTACTTTGTTGCAACTTTTAACCTCCAAAATGATCAATCTTGAATATTTTGATCCTATGCTACCCTAGGGAGACCATAGAAGACCAATTTCAATCCTTTGGATGCCCTAAAATCAATTTTTCTTGGTAGCCACATTGGAACCATGCTAGTCAGTGTTATTCCAAATGGATGATAGTTCCAAGCCCTAATGGAGGTTTCTAGAGGTTGAAATCAATGTTAGGATTGACCTATTTACTTCCCTAGTCCACTCTACTAACCATACAAGTCATTAGAAGTTAAAAATTACTCAAAATCAACTTGGAAAATCACTTGACCATCCCATCTACATTGGGGATCACCCCACACATGCTAGCTAGCATGGCTCCAATATGGCTACCTCAAAAAAAAAATTCATTTTTGACCCAAAATAGCCTCCATAAATGCCCAAACTCACCTATCAACCTTGTAGCCTCATGCGATGTCCCACTAAGATCTAAAATTAGCAAAATATAGCTCTTTTTTATCAATATTAACCATGTTCCACCACATGTATTCCACTTTGATTGATTTGGCCTTATTTCATGGTATTTTAACCTTGTTATGCATTGTTGATCTTTATAACTTTAGTTTCACCATATCTACCTTATTTTCTCTATTATTGCCTCTATTGATCCTTGTCAGCCTTTGATTGATGATAGGTTATGGGGGTTTCACCATTCTTGACCATCATTCGACACCATGTAACTATGTCCTACCAAGGCCTTAAATTGGCACCATAGCACACCAAGGCTTAAAACGAATGAAATCTAACCATAGTTGACCATGTTTGGCCTTACACTATCTTTCACTCATATCTCATAACCTTTATTAACCACATTTAAATTTGTTTAACCTTTGATTTAGTATGTTTTGACCCATTTATGCATTATTACTAAAGTATTTAACATTACTTTGACATTATTTAATCATTTTATTACACAAGTACCACTTGATGTGCTTATGTTATCATGTAGGATTGATCTAGGAGGATGAGGGAGATAATTTAATTAGTGTTAAAGCATAAATGGATTCCTCTCATTATGTTGTTAGACCAAGTTAACCTTAAATATCCAAACCTTGAGCCTCAAAACCATTCTACTCTACAACCATAACACCCTAAACTAGTCCAATGACTATCAACCTCAAAGTCACAAACATCATGGAGGGTTCATTAGTCAAATTTCCATCTAGAATATGAGGTGAAGAGAAAGCACTTAAAACCAAGTTCCTCACCAAAACTTAATCATACTAACAACATCATCAAACCCTTACAATGCAACATTAAAGCCATCACATAACCCTCATTTCCTTTAACACTTACATGTTTGCTTGTAGTACTGTTTGTTATTATTGATAGGTAGGAAGGAATGACCTATGTTGATGACTTCGATGGACTACAACAATTGATGCAACATTCTTTTCTCTATCTCTTTTTACACAAAAAATGGACTAAGAACCTTGATAACATCTGTAATACAGGATGCAAATCCCTTTTGGATGTAATGATTGTGATTATTTGTAGTCTAGTTGGCTGATCATTTTAAATGGTCTTATCTATTATAATGTAACAACATGTTTTCTTTGTCCTGTTTACTGTTCTCTTAGATTTGTGCTTGCGAGATGAAGCTTAGAGTCATTGCAAAGGTGCAACTCATCATGGTAGCAAGTCATCATGTGATTGATGCACAATATTTGGTCAGTTTGTCCTATTGTGTCAAGAGTGCTTATGTCATTTTAATCCTATTACCATTTTCTTAAACCCAACCCCATATCCTAATTATAACCTTCCTCTTCTTGAGTAACAATGATGACTATGTTTAATACTCATGCCTTATGACCATATTACATCCCTTTTTCATGCTCCATCTACAATTTTGTTGAATGTAACACATCTCATTCGATGGGAAAACCATCAAGTCCCTTGAATGTAACACATCTCATTTGATGGAAAAACCAAATCAAACATGACTTTGGTAAAGAAACCCAATAAAGGTTTCAACCCACAACAACAAATGGGGAAGAAAATTTCCAAAAGGCTAAGAGGCCAATGAAAAAAAAAGACAAATGGATGGCTTCAAACATGCAAAAGAAGAAACCTAATGGCCAAAGAAACCCTATAGTGAGGTGTCGATTCCTCAAACCCATTACCAAGTGACCAACACTTCAAAACACAAAGCACAAAGGTTCATTGATTGATCAACATGTTAGTACCATAGTTGTAGCCATGATGCCAACATTTGGAACTCATTGTTAACCCTCATGACCAAATATAGCCTTTGTCCTCTATCATTTCATCATAACCTCATCTCATCATAATGATCACTCTTTGGCATGGTTTCACACAACTGAATCAACTATATAGAGAGAATTCTAGAGATGGATCTATAGTGGTGTTTTGTATTCTTTGTCAATGCCTTTCAAATCAATCCTCAATGCACCAAAAAAGAGGGGCCAATGAAACACCATGAAGAAAATGCATGTTATAACCTGTTTGCATTGTAAATCTCATCCCATGAAACTCAAGGCTAAAACTTTCATTGTAAAATATGAAGATTGTAATACATTAGATGCAATGTCACATACTTTAGTTTTTGGGGCTAAAAAAATACCTCATAAGTAGTCAAAGCCTCAATCCCTAAGTGAAAAAAGTCATGTTATGTCCATATTTGGGCTTTGTAGGTGGGAGTGGGATCAAAAATGTCTTTTGGACAACCAAAATTGGCATTTTCATGGGTTTTTTGTGGGGTATAACCTTTTTTATCATGGAAACACCTATGGGGGATGTAACATCACCTATGCCTAGCATTAGGAGGTATAATTCTTACCCTCCCCCACATTGTGACTACACCCCCAACATTGCTACTACATTCCTAGCATTGCATCTTCCCCCCAACATTGCTTAGCATGGCACCAGCACTTCAACATTGCTTCAACATTAGTAGCTGTCCTATAGCTCTAGCATGACTCCTATAACTTTAGCATGGATATCATACACCTAGCATGGGTGTCATATCCCGAGTGCAATTTCAACAAGTCCAATGTTACTATTGGAAGGCCCAATGTGAGTGGAATAAGCCAACATGGGTAAATTTAATGTTTACTATTTTTAATAAATAGAATGATTTTGTTGCCATGAGGGGCATCAAAACTTACCATACATAGAAACCATGCTATATTTGGACACTTGCAACACTTGTATGTAGCAATAATTTTTCAGCAATTATAGAGAAATTTACAATAAAATTAATAGCCATAAAACCTATAAAAACTAAGCTCCAACACCATAGAAAGGTTCCACTTTTGGCATTCAAGAGCTTTGAAAAATTAGTGAAGAAACAAGGAATTAAGATATTTTTGAGAATGGAACCTACATCCATTGTAAGCATTGTTTGATCCCCTAATATTTTGTGAATTTTGGAAGCAATGCTAAGCAACTTGGGCATCAGGACTTCCAATGTGGCTCTTCATTGTGCTCCAAAACCCCCACACATATTATCCCCCTACACCACCAATGTTCTAGATTTGTTATGGAGTGCAACAAGGTTCTACAATTTCAAGAGTGATGGAGCATCCGAATCATGGAGTTGACTGTGGCTTCCAAGGCCATTGGTTTCAATGGATTCTAAACCTCTAGTTTGGTGAACCCCTATTTTTCACTTCCTCAAGAATACTTGTACACATTCTAAAATCCCTTTATTTTTTTTAAAATAAAGTTTTTAGTTTTCATTATTGTGCAAGATAGTTAGATTTAGTTTATTTTATGCATATATTTTCAGATCTACATTGCATTTTTATTTTATTACCTTGTTGGCACTCTCTAATTCCTAGGTGATTAGCAAGATTATTCAAGGTACCTTAGATGCTATTTTTTGTAGAGGTCCTTGGAATCTAAGGTCAAAGTTGTTCCACTAGAACTTTTAATTTTCCAATGACCAAATTTTCTAGTTGTAACATTTACTATGATTCAAAAATATTAAATAGTTAGCCTTTTAGTTTAGTCATTTTTTATTTGCCAAGTTATGAACACTATATATTTTTCTAAAATAAAATTCATAATGATATTTGGTGAAATTTTGTAAGCTATTTCAAGGGCTTTCATAGGAATCCATTGACCATTTTATAAGAATATATGAATCTTGAGATCTTATCTTTTTTTCCTTGGTTATGTGGCTAGAAAGGAATATGACTTATGTCTAAAGACCCTCCTCTAACTAGTGCCCTAAGGATCATAACCTCTATAATACCAATTAACTAATTATTTTTAAGACTTATAATGTCTTATTTTCCTATTTTCTTATTTGAGTGTCCATGTCTTTATGTGGTAGGTAGTCAGTCTTCTGGTGGTGGGCTTAGGATGATGTAATACAATGTTTTACTACTAGTGGTTGGGTTTAGTTTGCAATCTTGATGAATAGGTATGATGATTATTTTAATGACACTTTACATGTAAGATCTAGTATGACCATGGTAAAATATCTCACATCCTAATTCTTCTATCCCTACTTAGCTAATTTTAACTCACTGATATTGTGCAATTACAAATTCTATGGTTATGTGTAGCTTAGTGTATGTTTCTAGTCGAGATGTTTGTGCATTATTTGGAATCATTACATGCTCAAAACTTAACTTTTAGTGTATCCATGTATACTTATAGATATGATTATACAAGAGTAATAGGTAGGAGCTAGCTTTGAGGAGGATCCACTTGCATAAATACTATCAGCCATGATCATGGACTGATCTCACACCTTCAAAACCATTATGATAAACTTCTCTAAGTTTATGTATTTTCTAAAATCTATTTCTCCATAATTTATAATAATTTATTGGCTATTTTTTAGATCTTAATGATCAAGTTTTTATGATTTCCAAATTTTTAGTACATGTATGGGACTCATTTATTAGTCTAGCAATTTCCAAGATGCTCTAAACCCTTAGAAATTTTAAGAATATTAATTTTTAGTACTAGAATATAATGAATAGTATTATTTATGAGGGTTGTGATACCATTTTCATTCCAACACATAGGGATTCTTTTATCATTTTGAGATTGTAAAGCCTTTCAAAAGTGATATATTATGAATTAGAACTCTAATTTAGGTCTTTTAAAAACTTGTCAGCTTTCATAGTTAAGCTCTTTCTTATGGTAGCTCATAAAATATAAAATTTGAAAATTTTTTATCCCATTTTTTAACATTAAGGTAAATAATGATGAAATTTACCTAACTAAATCAACCACCTAATATTTTAATTATCTTAGGATTTTATGAATGTAGTTTTGCAAGTGTGTACAATCTTAAATGCTAAATCTTTCAAAATTTTTAATATAGCCAAGGATTTGACAAGAGGTAAAACATTATGATAAATTTCCAAAAGCTAATATCAAACCTTGGGTAATTTTAGATGATTCCTCAATGATTTTTTAATATCATAGGACACTCACAAGTAAGGAGAAAGAGACCCCATAAAGCTAGTCAAGAATGCAGATGTGGCTAAGAGCTACAACAACAATAGCCTCCATTTGAAAGACTAGCACATAGAGAGCTAGAAGTTCAATTTTTTAGATAAGTTCAAATGGTCCAAACTTAGTAATCAATACAAGGAGAAGCACCACTCTTTAAGTTTGAGATGATACTCATAAATAAATATCTTAAAATGATTAGTAACAAGGTTATAGTAGCCAACATGACTTTTGAGTCTAACTTCATGACTAATTAGTAAGTAGATGTCACTATAAAGATAGAAGATATCTCCATCTAGTATGCAATTGAGGTGATTGATGATGCACTAGGAATCCTTGGAAAAAGGATTCATATTACAAAAGTATCCACCTACTCAAATACAAATACAAGAAGAGAAAGGATCCAACAAACATATGTTGTTGATGAGAAGAAATACAAATCCTTAACACTAGTAAAGAAGATATATTTTAGAATCATAATGTACTATATCACCCTAATAGTATGATTCGATAGAATTATATTCTTCTTTATGAATGCATATGTAGTTCTTAGTAGAAAATTTCCTATAATCTTGTACATATCCTCTTCCTAGAAACTATACTCAAGGACATTATACTAGTAAGAAAACTCTTTATTTCCCATGTCTCATTAGTAAATTTTGTAAATAAGGATGAATTACATGGTACAATAATGATATTATGCAAAGGACACTTGCTGCTTCTTAAAAAGAAGTTGTAAAATCTCTTCCATATAGAAACATTAAAGAAGTTTCTCCACCACCAAGAATCAAAGCAACAACAATAAATACTTGAGCACTCATTATGACATCCATACTAGTAAAATCCTTAGAAATAATGATAACCATAGGTATTGAACTAAGCATCATACAAACTAGTGTAAAAGGTACTAGTCCTCAGGCACATGTGGGTGGCTTTCGGGTATACCATTTTGTAATAAGTCATCTTTAGGAGGTATCCTAGGCCATGAGTTGGGGTTAGTAGAACTTGATCCATAATTTCATCACTATTTGAGAATAGTTCATAACCCAAAGAAATTCCCTCACCAAAGAGATCTTCATACATATCTTTAGAGATTATTGATCATAGATCTTAGGTAATGTGACCTCTTTCTAAGTAACATTAAATTCAAGTAACAATGTAACCATCCTCATCATGGCACATCAAGGATAAAATATTATAGCTAAAGTACTTACTAATCATATTAATAAGCTTTTAATGTTTTTGTATCATCTATTCCTAACTTTATTACTAATGAAGATAGTGAAGTATGTATAAGGATAGTGTAGTACTCAGTCGAAGCATGATCATGATGTAACATTAAAAGATATTAGATAGATTAATTTAAACTAGGTAAATAGTAGAGATATTATTTAACATCGCTAAAAATATCATAAGCATGCAATCTAAGCTTATCATCACCAAAGATAAACTATTATTATTTGAAGTATATTTAAAGTAGGTTAAGTTGAATGTACAAAGATTATAAAGCAAGATTATCCAAGTCCAATCCTAGCTAAATGACCTAGTGTAGTTCATGTCTTTCTATATGCCTAGTTAGTTCTACATAGATAAAATGACCTACCTAAGAGTCAAGTAGAAATAAGTCAAATAGGAAAGGAAGAAGGCAATGTGAGATGCATCTCATGCTAAAGTAAATGCATTCTCTTAAAAAGACCATCACCAAATTACAAAATAAGAACAAGAACCTTACAGTAAGAAACTAAATATTGAAAAACTTGATAAAAGAGAAAAAGTAACTTGAAACCATCTCATCTCTATATAGATGATGAAGACTAGTTTGGAAATTCCATGATTGACAATGGATAATAGGAATTTGTCCATGTAGGATGTGAACATAGTAAGGAAAAAATAAAAATTTAGATAAGAACATGGAAGAATGAAATGATACAACATGAGATAATCAGAAAATACTACAAAGTTTAGGTAGAGTTAAAAAAGAAGATAAAGAAAAAAGAGATTAAGATAGACACGGGCAATCTAAATGTCATATTTAAATAGCTTGTTATGCCTTCATTGTCAAACATCCTTGATGTCACTAATGCAATGATTCAAGTAGAACTTAAAATGAAAGATCTGAAGATTGAAGGCTTACTATTTGGAGCTAGCTAACCTATGATACTACTAATTTAGCCATGTTAACAATTGGCAAGACTAGGATGAAGATTAAGAAAAAACTTGTAATCACATTTGCTCTTTTGAAATGTGAGTTTCACTTCCATTATTAAGCAAAGTAGAAGCTATAGGTTCCTAATGTAGAGTTGGACATTTTGAGAGTTAATGTCATTGATTAGTGAGATGTGGTTGAGAAATTTATAAGATGAATGATAAACTAGTATAAGTACAAGGATAATAAATTGGTGCTTAAATTAGAGTTCACCACATTTGTTACTTAGTTTATCCAAGCCAATAAGATGTTTCTAACATTGACCTATTTGTAGAATGTCCTAATGACTCCAAAACTAGCCAAGATTTCTTCAATTATGGCAAACTCATGAATAGATCCTTAAAAAAATTTAGCATGAAAGCCAAGGACCCAATAGATGAGTCAAAAGTGATATTAGGATCAAAAGAGCTACCACCATAGGACTTAGATTAAAGGCCTTTTGTTGATGAATTTTGAAGAATTTATACAAAATTTTATAAATTTTTATGTCTATCTAATCATTTTTATTAGCTATACTCAAGGAGTTAGCTACTACATTTATAGAATTCTTAATTATTAATATAGTTAAATTCTTACAATTTATTTTTGTAGCATAGTAAATAGTCAATGAGTGCAAGCAATCTAAATTTGAGTTAGCTATATAGTGTTTTTTTTAAGTGGAATGTACTTAGAAACATTTCATGACTAGAAATAAGGTTGATATTGATTTCTTTTGATTGCACCACTTTAACTTAGCTTAAATTTACTTTTCTTTGTCATTTAATTTCCACTACAATTTGGCATAATATTTACATTTTTAGTATAATTGGAAAAATGAGTGCAACCTAATCTCAAGCATAAACATGTATTTTCTGAGTAACCATAGTAATATGATTGTTTGATAATCCCAATAGTATATACACAAGTTTAGGATGTGATGATAGGTTGGGGAATGGCCACTCATCATTGTTGGCTAGTTCAACATTTATTTTTATTTTTTATTAATTAGATCAATCAATTAATTTCAATGTTTTCACTTATCATAGTCATGGACATAACAACATCAATCATCATAGTCTAGATGGGACATAGCAATCTATGATTACTCTGCCTATACTAGACATTATACTAGTCTATCCATAGTTTATGATATAGTCTACTACTATGATTGTAAATCATATGATTTGATGTTGGGTATACTTGCTACTCATAAATTTTGACAATAATCCAACTATGAAAATTCCATAGAATTACATTTACTATGAATAGAGTAAATAAATTGAAGTTAACATGATTTTCCTCTAACAGATGTATGAATATAAGATCATTACATTGAACTATATCCACACCAAATCGTAATAAAATTGTTGCTAAGAAATGATTTCTTAAGATTGTGAGAAGAATCAATTTATTGAAGAGAGAAAAATAATAAATATTTTGTACAAAAGATAGAACATTAAACATTATCTATATAAGAAATAGTTAAAATTGCAAGGATCTAAGGAAATAAAATTAATATGTACGAAAGAAGATGAAGAGAAAACTAACAATAATTAGTTTAAAAAGAACAATAGTTATGAAGATTTATGTAACCTATAAAGACAAATACATGATGGTACAAGAAGTTAAAATAAAGCATCAACTTTAAGAAAGAGATCAAGGTATTAAAGAGTGAAGCATACTAGGTAAGTGTGCAATATATGAAGATGTACATGTAAGGAGGTGTCATAGATATCTAAACAACCATAGCTGTACAAGAGTGATGAAGTGATGAAACAATATTAAATCCAAAAGTGATGAATATTTCATATAAAGATAATTCATATGATATTCTTCCATAGATATATGGAATAATATCAACTAAATTCATATATGTGTAAAATGATTAAACATAATTTCTAATTTTATTAACTATAATCTATGTATATATCTCTATATATTACAAAACATGTAATTCAATAATTACTATAACTTTCATGATAACTGTGACATCCTATTCCTAGATGTCATGGCACATGTTAAATATACGTTATATTAGACATTATGCGTAAGGAAAATGTAGAAGAAAAAAGGAAAGATGCTCTATTGATGTAGAATAGTCTATCTGGATCATGCTTTGAGAGTGTTGGCATTTTCTTCCTTTAGCATCTATCCCTTAGAGGCAATCTAGCACTACCACCATAGTTAGAGTTATAACTAGCTAGAAGGGATGGTCAATCCTCTTCCTATCCCACTTCACTTGGCACTTGTTACTTGCCTTTACCAACATTGCAACTCCATGCTAATACAATCTCTCTGCTTGGGTATAAATATCTTAGGTCAAACCTCCAAAGGTCACCTGAAGAGACACATCCATTATTACAACATGCCCTTTCAAGTATTCATTACAACTCTTTTTTCTCTTTTAGGTCTTGTTACAATAATGATAACACTTGTTATGAAAAGGCTCCATCTTCATTATGTAACATCACCATTTGGGAATAGAGACATTACAATCTACTCCCCTTAGGTTTTATTTGTCCTTGAATGAGTCTGCCTTCACTATCTTTTTCTAGCTCTAATGTTTCTTTTATGATTTTATTCTCCAATAATTTGATTTCTCCTTTGAACTTAAAGTTATTTCTTGCTTATTCTGTAAAAAAAACATATGTAAGAAGAATTTATATAAGTATCAAATATTATTTTATCAATACTTACATGATTTTCTAAGATTATGATAAGAGTTGAATTAGGAATCTACCAACCACCAATCACCAATCCTAACTAGGATCACACAAAGTGCAACTTGTATCTAGTTATCCAAGTGAAGGTACAGTAAATCCTTATTCTCAACTTGTATTATCTTAGATATTTTACTTATTTAATTAAAATATAAATTAAAAAAAATGAAGAAAATTATAAAAATCATAAAATAAAAGTAAGTTTAAGATACTTCCTAATCTTAATCAACCTTATGAATTTATGGAAGTAGTGGTAGTTTTGCCATAAGTGGTATATGATCGAAGGATCTTGTTTGGGATAGAAGGGGTTGATCATACTTCTTTTCAACTTCTTGTTTAAAAATTTACTTTAGTAACTTGGTAACTTGGTAATATTGTACATCGTATGAAATATAATTTGGGTCTTAATGAAGAATGATGTTTATCCATCTTCATTAATCATGGTAGAGTAATTGGTAAACTATGGTTCTTGATGAGTACTATCCACCAACATCATCTATTTCTGAATTTTGGAATCTGATTTATCTATTGAAGATTCAAAGTAAAAAGAATATGCATTGGCCAATAGAATTACATGCTAAATTTATGTAAACATCTTCTTTAAAATGAGTTCATCTTCCGAGGATTCTTTTACACATCCATATTTTAAGAATTGATAAACACTACTTCCAACTTTTGCATTGAAGTTTCCACAAAGGATAATTGACACTAGATCCATATGGCTTAGTAATAACTTATGCTTCAAACTTTCCTCTATTTTTTTAATCAAGTATGCTCCTTGGCATAGTCTAACATCTGGACACATTGATTTGGCAATTAAATGTATGTTAACCATGCATACACATCTTCCTAGTAACTTGATTTTTACTATCACTACCAAAGCTATATGGCTTCTCTGGAATCTTGATCATTCTTTATTTTCCATGATTTGAAGTTCTAAGACTTGAAAAATCATATATTCTAAATTCCATTCAAATATTTGCACCAATTTAAACTTAGCTTCTCTATAAAAGATTTTGCAACCATCCATGTTGTGATTTCTACAATAAGCTAATATGTATGGCTCAAAAGAACTTCCACAAGAATCTTTTGATTTGTAAATACCATTGTATCCCATTTTTCTTGTTGGAATTGGTATAGAAATTCCCATGGTAAGACTTCTTTTAGGCACAAGACATCAACATCCAGATCTTGTAACTCTGTTAAGATAAATGGGTATCGATATTCATGTAAGCTCAAGGCCCATGGTGGACATAGGGAATGTTGTTTCTCACTAGCTAGGGATCTTGCAAGCACATTGTATGTTGCAGCTTTCATTCTCATTTTTGGATTCTCTTCTAGCCATTACTCATTGTGGGTATCATACACCTTGTCAAATGTTATTCTACCATATGATTTGGTTGTAGGACAAATTGATATACATCTTCTTGACCATTTTGGTTCACCAACCGATTCTCCAACAATCTTATGTGTAACAACTAGCTACATTACCTAGATTCTTTAGCGACCTTTCTATGCTCCTTAAGACATTGGCTCCAGTAGTGTAACTAATGACATACCAAGGATAAGTGATCTTAAGACTATTTGCAAAGGTTAAGGACTTAATCTTAAGGTCCAAAAGACTCAATTTGTAAGTCTTGACAGTTAAATTTTTATGCATGATTAATTAGTTTAAGTTATGGCCTTTTAAAGTAGAGTTTATGATATCATTGAATTTCTAGGTACTCATATGATAAATCTAACCTTACCATTGAGTTTAGAAGGGTGAAAAATGTTAAAAATGATTATTCATATGTTCAAAATAGACATCGTATGGCTAAGTTATGCTAAAATTAAGTTTTTTGAGGGTCTTGAGACACCATGTTGGGCAAAGAATAAAAATTAAATTTTGGAGTTTCATGGCATAGATCTAACTTCACCATTGCATCCAAGAGGTTGAAATATATAGAAAATGATTCTTTGTTTGCTAAAAAAAACTTTTGAAATTAAAAATTATGACTTTTGGAATTAGAAAACCTAGACATAGAAAACAAGACTTCCCAAGAGATCATCCATCCCAGTACTACTTCAAAGCAAGCACACTTAATTACAAATTTTTATCTCAATTGCTACCACGGAACCTAATTCCTTTTTGGGTAAATTTTTTTCCATGTTTTAAAATTAAATTTTAGTGCAAAATAATTTTAGTGCCTATTTTGCCGGTGCTTTCAAATTTCCTGTTAATTGATGTGAAATTTATGATTGACCGTATAACTGGCTGGTGGTGTCGAGGGAGCTCCATGAGAGGCAGCATACCATGGTGTTCAAAAAATTCCATGGGAGGCAGCATTCCACTATGTCTGTGGTGCTGTGTGTGAGGTAGCATTCCATAGTGTCCATGGTGCTCCATGGAAGGTATCATTCTATGTTATCTGCAGTGTCCGCAGAGCTCCGAGAGATGGCCTTTCACAGTGTCCATGGTGCTCACGGACACTATAGACTGTCCAAATTTTTTGCAAGATTTTCGGCAAAATTGTTGGCCAAGGCGTGGGAAACATCAGCGGCGCAGGCAATGGAAGCGGCAATAGTAGGAAGCAGCAGCACTGGAGCGAGTAGTGCGGACAGCAACGAGTGAGCAATGATGGCAAGCAAGCGTCCAACATCGGTGTCGTCATCTCATTCCAGGGAATCCTCAAAACCATCAACAAGCCCATCAATGACAGCGATGCCATTACCACGATCTGGGCCTCCACCCGCCACAGCACCTGTCCGAACGTTCGCCTGCCGATGCCAACAATCGTGGACATTTCGGCGTCCGTGTGTGCCTGCTCCTATTCCACCATGGTTGGTTTGACTGCTGTTGCTGCTAGTGTGTGGGATAGTAATGTAGTGTGGAGTGGTAGGCATTGTTGGCGCTCAGCTTTGTCACATTGACAATACCGAACTTCCCAGCATACTGTGCACTGCTACAACTATGACACTCTGACACTCGTGTTGGCCACGAAGACCGTCAAGCCAAGGGTGCAACGCGGCCTCATGTAGGGTTGCGTAGGCCTGCAGGGTGGCGCGGCCTTCATGGCCAGCGCAGCCGTCACTAAATTTTAATTTTTTTATTATACTATATATATATATGTATATATGTATTTTTTTTAATCATGTAAGGGTTGGGGTTTGAACCCACAACATCTTGGGTTTTTTTTTTAACTTATTATTATTATTTTATTTCGACATGCATAATGAAAAAGTTTAAACATCAATATCTCACAATCCATAAGTCTAATTAGAACGAAATCTATACCATTGGAATGATCTCGATAAGTACTATGAGTTGGATACGATTTCTATGTACGAAAACTAATTTGAATTTTTAAGATTTTAAAGCACCTAGACTTCTAGATGACTCCAATAATTATGAATGATATCCCAACCCTTAAACACAAAACATAATAGTTTTACATTATGATTTGGTAAATATGATATAATCTTATCCTCTCTTATCAAGATTATGTCCTAGGTATTAAGGATAAGCAAGACATCATAACATTACCTCTCAAGTATTGGTTTTTGTATGAATCTTATAGCAATGAACCTTATTGATTAAGTAAGGATGAGAGAATCTTATGATTAGGTTGAATCTCTTAAATTTACCAATACATAGGTCCTAGGTAATATGAGTATTGCCAAGTTTATGGGGGTAAGATATTTAAGATACTAATTTTCAAATGAGACGAAATCAACTCAATTCATGGTTACTAACCTTTAAGAAGAAACTTAATGATGACATGAATCCATTACATTCTAACAAAAATATAAAATGGGTAAGAGTTTCCTAGATTGGTGTTTTACCAATGTTTCTTGTAGTTGATGTACCTTCATGAGTGATGAGTGGCGAGGTACCCTTACACTCAACCATACGAAACGAGCGTCGCACGCGCGATCTGGTCGAACTCCGCAGATGGACTAGTTGTGGCACCTAGATAGTTAGCCTTAGGTCGTAGTTCGCTGTCTTCCCACCTAGACTAGTGTTGCATATGTCACGTATGGTTTAGTCTAGATGAGGTGTATGATGTGTTCTAATTCTAATGCTACTTCTGATGGTAGTGGAAAATAATATTAACTAATCTAAGCTAAGAGAAAAAGGGGTAAGAAATCTAATCTAGCCTAAGTGTGACGAGCAACCGATTCCTTGATCAACCGTACACATCTTGGACTTTGTGCACGACTGCCACTAGGACTACCAAGCATAGGCCTAGGTACGCCACTGGGATTACCAAGCGCAGACCCCAATTACGCCACTGGGTTACCAAGCGTAAATCCCCCTAGCTACACCACTGGGCTACCAAGGAGTCAGACTTAAATGCTCGTAATCAAGTCGTACTTGTTCCACTTCTAGGAGTTTAAGGGTGAGAAACTACTCGC
>MNCI01024668.1:590177-609928 GCA_015680685.1 Gnetum montanum
GCATACGTGATATCACATCCTACCTCATCTTCTATAAATAAGAGGCAGTGCCCTTAGTTCCAAGACAATTAGATTTAGACCCTTAGCCAAACTCTTGCAGTTTTATCATTCTAGAGTTAGAATTATTTCTATGTGCCCGCAGTAGGAGTCACAAAGTGAATGGATCTTTATTCAAGCAATTTGTACCTGAGCACAATTTTATGTACAACAATAAAGAAGAACTTTATGATAAACCTTGCAACATACAAATTAAGCTAATTAGTAATTAATGATTATTTAATGCTTTCCTAGTTAATTAATATCTCTCTCAACCTTCAACCCCCTTAGTTAAATACACTCAGTACGATCGCTTAGAGCATGTGTGTAGTGCTTGGTAACCCAGTAACGATTAACATTTGGTAATCCCAGTAGCATTGCATTAGTTCAATATGTGTACAAAAAGTGGGAATGGATATTGGTGTTAGGAACATTTAGAAACTAGTTAATGAATAGTTAATGTAAGTTAGCCACTTAGTTCTCTCTCCCTCTCCTTTATTAGTAGAGGACATAAAAAATACAAAAGCTATAAAAATCATATACCTCATGCTTACTTAACCATGCAACTGTGACAATACAAGTAAGTTTGGGAAGATAACAATTGATTAACCCTAAGTGTTCTATTAAGGTGCATAAGCACTTGGTCCTTGGAGTTCAACTGGATCATGCATGAAATGCTCGTATTCGTATGGTTGAGTATAGGGGTACCTCACCACTCATCATTGGTGTCGTTGCCAAGGACTTAGTTGTTTGTGCACTGCATAGAAGATAGGAAATCATTTATATCGTTGGAATGTTAGAACAAACCCTTAGGGTTAATCAAAGAAAGACAAGACAACAGTACATTGCACACTAAACAAAACAAGATGTCTTCTTCTTCGCATAAGAGCACTTCACCGCCTAGGACTAATACCAGAGGTAGTCAGAAACATAATACACATAACCATGATCCACTAGTTCCTCAACAATTTTGTGTGGTATATACTCATCTCGATGAGTATGTACCCGATTTCACTTTTATTCTTCACCAAGATGAGCAACTGCATTGGAGAGACTTGGAGGGTAACATAATGTTGCCTCTAGATCGATTAGTTTCCAACATGCTCCTTCATGCTCTCAGACAAATAGGCATGCCACTTTTATACACAAAATACATTTCATGTGATCATGACTCAAGAGACTATCATCCCACAGAAGCACAACGTCAAAGGGACTTACGACAGGAGAGATACCATACATCTTTGAAGGGTAAATGGCCCCATGACGCTCCGCACATTTTGAATGAAATTGAGGATGGTGAACCTGCTTCAATAGGTTCCCCACAAAATGATGTTCCTCCTCCTAACATTGGTTAGGGGGTGATGTATCGGAACCTCCACTCCACTATTCACAACCCTGGTTTTGATACCCACAAACATGAAGTGTTCAACGAAGGAACATAAACACATGATAAGGGCAAACGTTCTTATCATGATCACAATCAAGGTCGAGACCACTGAAGAGAAGGTAGAAAACACCATCATGGTGATGCTTCTCCTTCTTCTTCACCTTCATCATCATCTTCACCCTCTCTTTCAGTGTTCGGACGTAGTCATAGGGAAACCAATCATGAGGATAAGGGAAAATGAAGTGAAAGTCATCGACGAGATAGTCGAGAACGAAGACGAGGGAACTCTAAAGAATCAAGGCATAGAAGAAGGGAGAGTAGGGAACTGCTTAGACACCATAGACGCTATGAACAAGATGATCACAAAGAACCCCTACTTGCAACTAGAAGTATGCTAGATATAACAGAGGCTGTAAGAGTTCCAACAAGGCACCAAAAGGATAGTAGGATCAAGAGGTTAGACATGAACAACATCCCATGATTTGTAGGGGATACAATGCTGATTCTCGAAATCATTTACAAGAATTCCATGATGCATATGCCTTGCAAAACATAGAAAATGAATGGAAAAAACTAAAGTTGTTCCCAACGATACTAGTGAAAGAAGCTGAAAGCTAGTACTGGTCCTTAGAACCAAAATCCATTCGGAGGTGGAGTACAATGTTAGAATTGTTCAATGATAAGTACCAAACGTACTCCCAAGTGTCTAACCTATGGAAGAAAATCCAAGGATGGAAGCAAGGAAATCATGAACCCTTGGATGCTACCATGGGCCACTATTATGCACTGTTACATTGTTGCCTTGGCCATGGTTATTCATAGCAGGATCAACTACGCCATCCTGTGGATGGACTTAGGCATGAAACAAGAAGAACCCTTGGGACATATGCCTAAGAAAGGTTATCAAAGCTTAGGTCTCATCAAATTCATAGACTACTAGAACAAGTTTCCAAAGAAGAAAGTGATCTACGAAAGAGAGAAAGTGCGGAAGAATACAACTAAGATCCTTCCCTCTGAAAAAGGAAAGTGAGATTTTGTGAGGAGGAAGAAGAGTCACCACTGGAAGAGATAGTGAATAGAAAAACTTTGCCTCTTGTAAAGTTAACATCAGAAGTATCAGCAAAGGTAGATTAAATGTGGGACTCCCTGGATAGTAGGTATGAAATTGTTCTTAAAGTTGTAGAGGAGTCTAGGGAGTGAGGTAGTGGCTGCGACAAAAAGAAAAAGAGAGAAGTGGAAAATGAATGTAACAAGGGTAAGGGCAAAATGGCCATCACAGAAGAGGTTGTGGATTCAAACATAGACAATGATAGTGGATGTGAGATATGCCAATACGACCATCCTAAGGGATGTTTCCCAGTGATCTTACATCTACAAGATTCTGGGATGTATGCACTCAACCCATGACTAAATAACAGTTACCTTATCCCCAAGGTAACCCAAGGCAGTTCCACCAACTTTTAACATATTATCCAAGTGGAACTCCACCACAACCTGTTGAGAAACATCAATAGTGGCAATACCCATAGTCATGGGGGATGCCACCACTAAGGAAACAATACCCATACAGGCAACTTGACCCATATGGCTACTACATGTAGCATCCAATCTCTCCACGTGATTCTATTAGTCACGTTACACCACAACATCACTACCAAGCCTGTGAGTATCATAGAACTCCTCCTAGGGGAGATAACCCATAAATATACCATCCTTCAAATCCATCCGCAGCTCTCACANTCCTCAACCGACTGTTGGTTTTGACAACCATATGAAGAAAAGATCTTTCTTTAGAATCAATAGTCCAACCAAGCCCTTACAACCACAAGCGGTCGAACCTCTGAACGCCTCCTCAACAAATAAAGCTTCAAAGCTTCCTTTGAACCAAACACCGAGCTCAATGCATACGGTTATGTTAACACATGTTGTTATTGATTGGATCAAGGTTGGCCACCTTCCCAGGAAATTCTCTAATCCTGGAAGCCCTCTAATTTATCTCCAAATCATTGGGAATGAGCCATGTAAAGCTCTTCTGGATTCAAGTTCTGGAGTCGACTTAATATCACAAGAAATGTACAAAGCCTGGAACCTGCCTCCATTAAAGAAGAGTAATATTTGCCTAGAGCTAGCTGGTCAGTCCATCATTGTTCCCTTGGGACTAGTGGAGGACATTGTCACCACTATGTGGGTGGTCGTACCTAGCTGATTTCCTAGTGATACAAGTGAATAATGGTAAAGCAGACTTCCCAATAATAATGGGAATGGCATGGCTAAGTACTATAGATGCACGCCTAGGAATTCGTGATCTTTCCCTGGAAATATCTAAGGAGAACAGTTTGGAAAGATTGAGAAGAAGAAGGTTTTATGAATTGCATACAGTGATACAGGGTGAAATTGCGTGCAGAGATCATGGGTTGTGCAAAGTTTAGCATTGCCTACATGCAACTAGTGTGCACAAAATATTAACATAAAAAAGTGCATGTATGCAGCAATCACATGACAAGAAGACACCCAGTGGCTAATAGCTGATCAAGAGAGAAACTCACTAATGTGCATGAAACTAACTGAGGGAATAACTTGCACTTACATCGAAAGTATAGATGCATTAGAGTAAGTCTGCTACCAACTTCCAAGCCTTAACCTTGAAAACATCAACTAGGGGAAGTTGAAAATTCCTGAAAAATTCAAACAAGAGCCCCTAGAATTGAAACCATTGCCCACCAGTATGGAATATATGATTCTTGAAAATGGAAAACCAGGAATCATCAACGCAAGACTTGCTTCCAAATAAAAAGGAAGACTGCTAAAATTAATAAATAAGTGGTCAAAAGCCTTTGTGTGGTCATATCCCGAATTAACTAGAATAGATCCTAGGATATGTCAACATAGGATTTACACTGACCCGTCCATGAAACCTCGAAAATAGCCGCAAATGCAATTGAACCCAAAATTGAAGTAAGTAGGAAAAAAAATAGAACAACTTCTTAAGGCTAGGTTCATATACCCCATTGCTGATAGAAAATGGATTAGCCCTCTGGTAATCATGCCTAAAAAGGAAGGCAAATGGGGGGTGTCCATAGATTTTAGGATGCTGAACATGGCAACATTTAAGGATGACTTTTCATTTCCATTCGTTGACCAAGTCTTAGACACCATAACAGGGCATCGCTATTACGGTTTCCTGGATGGCTATAGCGGATACAACCAAATATAAATATCCCTAGAAGACCAAGCCAAGACAATGTTCACTAGTCCTTGGGGAACGTTTGCGTATAAAAAAATGCCATTTTTCTTGTGTAATGATCCTACCACATTTCAATGCCTAGTTCTAAGCATATTCCAATAGTAGATAGAGAATGGAGTGGAAGTCTTTATGGACGACTTCTCCACCTATGGAACAGGTTTTGATCAAGCCTTGGACCGATTAGAGAAAGTGCTGAAAATATGCATAGAAACCAATCTAAGGCTCAATTGGTATAAAAGCCATTTAATGGTCCAAGAAGGCATAGTACTTGGGCATAAGGTTTCACATGCAGGAATAGAGGTAGACCCAAATAAAATTAGGGTTATCCAAAGAATCACCCATCAACCGAAAACT
Source organism: Gnetum montanum (assembly GCA_015680685.1). NCBI lineage: Eukaryota > Viridiplantae > Streptophyta > Gnetopsida > Gnetales > Gnetaceae > Gnetum > Gnetum montanum. Next base: position 595,199 of record MNCI01024668.1, read on the forward strand.
GTCAAAGATATTCAGTCATTCCTTGGACACACTGTCTACTATAGGAGATTCATTGAGAACTTCTCCAAGATTGCCAAACTGTTGGTAGAGATAACAAAGAAGGATGTACCTTTTGAGTGGACCAGGGAATGTGAACAAGCATTCCAAACCCTGAAATAAAAGCTAGTAGAAATTCCCATTCTACAAGCTCCTGACTATTCTAGACCATTCCACATTATGACTGATGCATCCAATTATGCCTTAGAAGTCATAGTTACACAGTTAGATGACCAAAAACACCCTTACTACATCCACTGTGTAAGTAAAAGTATTGCCAGTGCACAACTTAACTACACAACTACATAGAAGGAATTAATGGTTGTAGTGTTTACACTGGATAAGTTTAGGCACTATGTGTTAGGTTACAAAGTGTTCATCCACATGGATCATAGTGCAATCTGGTTTCTCATGAATAAGCCAACGATTAGCCCTCGTATTATACGATAGCTAGTAATTCTACAAAACTTCGATCTAACGATGATCGATCGGAAAGGCATCAAGAACATAGTTGCAGATCATTTATCTTGATTGCACTGGGACAAAAAAGAGGATGAATATGTAATGTTTGATCATTTTCCTGATGAAGCCCTCTTTGCCAGTGTAGTGAATAACCAGCTACCCATGGAGATGAACTGGTATAGTAGCATTCTCACCTATCTCCTTACTCAAAAAACACCACATGAGCTGGACCTTAGGAAGAAATAACATTTTCTTCATAGAGCCAAGTACTTCATAGAGATCAATGGACAACTTTACAAAGTGTGTTCTAATTTCTTGGTTCAATGGTGTGTGCCTGAGGTAGACTAACTGAGAGTTCTCCAAGATGCTCATGAGGGCCCTTGTGGGGGTCACTATGCAGGGATACAGATGACTATTAAGATCTTGCTTGTAGGATATTACTGGCCAACATTATTTTGAGATGCCCATCAATTTGTCCAATGTTGTGAGCACTGTCAACATGATGGTGGAATGATTGCTAAAATGGAGGATCTGCAACAATGGATTCAACAGTTAGAACCCTTTGACATTTAGGGAATAGACTTTATGGGGCCCATTACACCAATGTCCAATGGAAAAGCTTACATTATAGTTGTTGTAGACTATCTAACAAAATGGGATGAAGCAGCTACTATTAAAGACTGCACATCATTTACAGCTGCACGATTTTTGCAACAACAAATCGTAAATAGGTCTAGTGTGCCATGTGCACTTATTTTGGATAATGGAACACACTTCACTGGTGCAACGTTTTGAAATTTAATGCAACGCTTAGGGGCTGAACATAAATTGACTACACCTTATCACCCCCAAGCTAATGAACAAGCTAAGGTCACCAATAGGGAGATCACTAAAATATTAACTAGGACAATTAGCAAGTATAGGCGAGATTGGAGCACTAAACTAAATGACGCTCTTTGGGCATACTGCTCCACTTGGAAACTCCCTATAGGCTATTCTCCCTATGAGTTAGTGTACAAAAAGCTTCCAATGCTTTTGATTCAAACCGAGATCTGTATACTATCAATGGCTTGTGACCTCCACCTCGATCTTGATTTAGCACAAAAACAAAGGTTGGCAACTTTAAACATGCTAGACAAAAATCGATTAGCTACCCTGTCATCAAATGAGTTGCACAAGGCATATAACAAGCAACCTCATGACTTGAAGATTCAAAATTTTAAGTATTAACCAGGAGATAAGGTTCTCTATTGGAACCCCACACATGTGCCACAACGCAAAAAATTTCAAACACTGTGGGAAGGACCTTACATTGTTCATGCAACTTTCCTTCAAGGCCATGACCATTTACAAACTTGAGAGACCTGATAAGAGATTGTTAGTCAATGTGCAATAGACCAAACCCTTCCATGAATTTAGAATGGTCAGTGCACATAATACCTCTGAGAAGGGATAACCCTACTCACTATTTCGGATCTTCTCCTTTCAACTTAGTCATGGGGGAAATAGCCACCTCTGCTAATCATTTGAGGCCCTCAATTTCCTTTTACGTTTTTTTTACACATTTGTTTTAATAAATTTCTTTAATTTTTCTTGTTTTTGTTTTGCAACATCATTATACTTTCTCATTTCTTTGTGTGACTATTTTTTTTTTTGTTAGATTCATCACCTAATAAGTGCTCCTGATGGTGATATGAACTATATTCTATTGATTTCTAATGTTTGGTTTTTACCTTTACGTTATAATGTTGATACTAAGTGGTGAGTGGCGAGGTACCCCTACACTCAACCATACGAATACGAGCGTTACATGCACGATCCGGTCGAATGCCGCAGACTAAGTGCCTACACACCTTATGGAACACTTAAGGTTAATNGTCGCAGACTAAGTGCCTACACACCTTATGGAACACTTAAGGTTAATCGTTTGTTGTCTTCCTAGACTTACTTGTATTTGTCAGATTTGTATGGTTAAGTAAGTTTGAGGTATGTGATTTTTATATCTTTTATGTTTTATCGCCTATGCTAGGAGGAGAAAGGGTGAAGAGACTAAGTAACTAACTTTAACTAACTAAGTTCTAGTGTCTAGCATCAGTATCCATTCCCACTTGTCATTCACACCCTAAACCAATGCAACCTCCTGGGATTACCAAACGCTATTCATTACTGGGATTACCAAGTGTAACGCAAGTGCTCGAAGCAGTTGTACTGAATGCACTTAACTAGGAGTGTTGAGGGTTGAGAAAGATTAATTGACTAATAAATCATTTAAACAATTAACAATAATTAAAGTTCTATTTAGCTTAGTCCATGCATTACAAGGTTTATCCAAAAGTTTGTCTTTATTTCCGTACACAAACTTGTGCTCAGGTACAATATTTGCTCGAATAAAGATCTATTCACTTTGGGACTCCTAGTGCAGGCACATGGAAATTACTTTAACTCTGGAATGGAAAAACTGCAAGAGTTTGGCTAAGGTCTAGATCTAGATGGAGAAACAAGGGAGAGCCACCTCTTAATTATAGATTTGATGACGTGTTGCGATATCGCATCCCATCATACCCCCATGATTGAATAAAAACTTTTCCTCAAGTTCCTTACAAAATATTGGGAAGGTATGGGATTATTGACTTGAATGGAACTAATGGTGAATGGGATGATATGTGAACAGATCATCATTATAGAAAATGATAAAACTGGTGTTCACAACAACAAGAGTGAACACTTTATACATTTGACATCAAGGGTTATTTGGCAGCTAAGAGAGAAGAGAGAAAAGAGAATAAGTTTGCTGCTACTAATGCCAAGATTGTGCCTTTCATTGTCTATCCGTAAGCATGCCATCCATCTCATTCCTTGCATAGCTACTTGAGCACCGATCCATTTCAAGTGTTCCCTCTAGATCCAATCTGTTATTATATGATTGCCATCTACACACACAACACAGTCTTTATATTAGCAAGGGTAAATGAATCACAATGTAGTTGATACCTTGCTTCGGTAAAATGTCCATTGGCTGGGTTGTGGTATGGCTGATGTGGACTCTAGAGATATACTAATAATGACTACCCAAGGTGTAGGGGTTAGGAGAAAATAAAAAAAATTGAACCAAGACCCCCATGACTAATCACGAACCTCCAGTAGCAAGAGAATGGAGAAAGAGAAGGAATAAGAAGGATGAAGAAAAAGAAACAATTGTAATGCTGATAAAATGGATGTTAAGATGGAAATGAACAAAATAGAGTGGATTGCAAAAATGTTAAGGGAAAGAAGTTAACTAGTGCATCAAATAGGAATGCCAATGGGTCCTCCCCAAAGTAGGCTCATGCCTTTAATTCTTTAACAAACCCACATTCAAAGAGTCTGTAGGCTCTAGGAATATCATTTGAAAACAAGAGTTAAAGTCTTAACCACAAGAATTTACCAAAAAGAAAATAATACATCAACCAAAATATACACTAATGATACAATCAGTAATGAGGTGAATAATGGAGAAAGAATGATGGAAAGAAGAGAATGGAATGGAGTCTCAAGAACAAGGTGGTGTACAGCCCCTATTATATTTAATGATTAATGTGACTTAGTAGATCTCATTCCAAGTCTGGCCTCAACCAAATCACATCCAGTGACTTCGCATTAATGCATTCGGCTAATCCATCCACCTGAAGTAACAAGAATGCCTTCACCAAAGAGCCACCACCATTCTGATGAAATGAAGGAGGAGAGAATGGGAAGCAAGAAGGGCCTTAGTTAGAGGGAACATGTTTATGTTAGTTCCATAACGAGTGCTTGTAGCCCAAATGATTATTTCGTCTAAGGGATGTGCTTTGAATTCTCACTACTATGTTTTTTTTTGTGTTTATACGTGAGAACCACATCATGCAAAGACTTTGTTATTTTTATTTGCTTAGCTTCCCGATAATGTGGCAACATTGGAAAAGTAAGAAAACTCAAGAAGAAAACATCCAAGCACCCAAGAGAATGGTCAACACAAATGCATCAAGTTCCCTTGAAGTCGCACCCTTTTCAATTCTTGAGTGCTTCCTTAGTTTGAGAAATGGGCAGTCATCAATTCGTTATAGTTCTTATTATTTTGGAGAAAGGGACTATACAATTCCAAGCTAAGAGAGACCATAGAAATTTGTGGATGTATGGATGAAGTGGACTCATTGCCTATCATATCAAAAGAACCATACCTTAGTATCAACATCATAATCTTAAAGGTAAAAGCTAGACATTAGCAACCAGTAGAAAATAGTTTATACCATCATTTAATAGTACTTACTGGGTGACGTACTTAACAAAATGGATAAGACACACACATATAAAAAAATAAAAGAAAAAGTATGAATGATGTTGTAAAATAAAAACAAAAAAAGTTAAAGAAATTGTAAAACAAAAGTGTGTAAAACAAAAACTTAAAAAGAAACTGAGAGGCCTCAATTGATTAGCATAGGTGGCCATCTCCCCCATGACTGAATTGAAAGGGAGAGATCTGAAATAAGGAGTGTGGTTGTCTACTATCAGAGGTGTAATTTGCACTAGATATTCTTAGTTCATGGAAGGGTTTGGTTTGTTGCACATTGACTAGTAATCTCCTATCAAGGCTTTCAGGCTTGTATAGTGTCATGGCTCTCGAAGGCAAGGTTGTATGAATAATGTAAGGTCCTTCATGTGTTGTGGTACATGTGTGGGGTTCCAGTAAAGGACCTTGTCTCCCAGTTGGTACTTAACCTTTCAAATTCTTCTGTCATGACATTGCTTGTTATGTGCCTTGTGCAACTCATTTGACGACATAGCAACCAATATATTCTCGTCTAGCACGTTTAGGGTTGCCAATCATTGTTTTAGTGCTAGGTTGAGGTCAAGGTGAAGGTCACACACCATGGATAGTGTACGGAGCTTAGTTTATATTGGGAGCTTTGGAAGTTTTTCGTATACTAACTCATAGGGAGAGTAGCCTGTAGGGAGTTTCCAAGTGGAGCAGTACACCCAAAGAGCATCGTTCAGTTTCATGATCCAATCTTGCCTAAATTTTCTAACTGTTCTTATTAATATTCTCGTAATCTCCCTATTAGTGACCTTGGCTTGGCCATTAGCTTGGGGATGATAAGGTGTGGTCAATTTATGTTCAACCCCTAAGTGTTGCATCAACTTGCGAAAGGTTGCACCTGTAAAGTGTGTTCCATTATCAAAGATGAGTGCACGTGGCACACCAAACCTATTTACGATTTTTTTTGTACAAATTATGTAGCCATAGACAATGTGCAGTTTGTTACAACAGCTACTTCAGTCCATTTTGTTAAATGGTCAACAACAACAATGATATAAGCTTTTCCATTGGACGCTGGGGTAATGGGCCTCATAAAATAAATTCCCCATATGATGAAGGGTTCCAAAGGTTGAATCCATTGTTGCGGACCCTCCATTCTAGTAGTCATTCCACCATCACATTGACAGCACTCATAGGATTGGACAAAATTATGGGCATCCCAAAATAGTGTTGGCCAGTAATATCCTGCAAGCAAGATCTTAATGGCTGTTCGTCTCCCTGCATAGTGGCCCCCATAGGGGCCCTCATGAGTGTCTTGGAGAACTCTTAATTGATCCTCATCGGGCACACACCATCGAACTAAACCATTAGGAAAAAATTTATAGAGTTGTCCATTGATTTCCATGAAGTACTTGGTTTTTTTAAGAAACTGTTGCTTTTTCCTAAAATCCAACCCCTGTGGTGTTTTTTGGGAAAGGAGATAGGTGAGAATGCCACTATACCAATTCGTGCTTATGGGTTGGTTATTCACTACATCGACAAAGAGGGTTTCGTTAGGAAAATGATCAGATATGGCATATTCGTCCTCTTTGTTGTCCCAGCATAACCGAGCTAAGTAATCTACAACTATGTTCTCGGTGCCCTTTCGGTCTACAATTGTTAGATCAAACTCCTGAAGGATTACCAACCAACATATATTACGAGGGCTAACTATTGGCTTGTTCATGAGGAACCTAATTGCACTATGATCTGTATGAATGTACACTTTGTAGCCTAACACATAGTGCCTAAATTTGTCCAACACAAACACTACAACCATTAATTCCTTTTCTATAGTCATGTAGTTGAGTTGTGCACCGGAAATACTCTTACTTGCATAGTGGATGTAATAAGGGCACTTTTTTTCATCTAACTATGTTAGTACAGCTCCTAAGGCATAATTGGATGTGTCAGTCATTATATGGAATGGCCTGGACCAGTTAGGGCTTGTAGAATAGGGGTTTCCACAAGCCTTTATTTTAGAGTTTGGAATGCTCATTCACATTCCTTGGTCCATTCGAATAGTGCATCCTTTTTCGTTAATTCTACCAATGGATTGGAAATCTTGGAGAAGTTCTCAATGAATCTCCAATAATAGCCAGTGTGTCCAAGGAATGATCAAATGTCTTTGATAGTTTCTGGTTGTCGGGTGATTCCTTGGATGACTTTAAATTTTTTCAAGTCTACCTCTATTATTGACTGTGAAATCTTATGCCCCAGTACTATGCCCTCTTGAACCATCAAATGGATTTTTTGCAAGTTTAGCTTTAGGTTGGTTTCAACGCATCATTTTAGTACTTTCTCTAATCGATCTAGGGCTTGATCAAAGCTTGTCCCATAAGTGGAGAAGTCATCCATTAAGAATTCTACTTCGTTCCCTATCTGTTGTTGAAATATGTTTAGAACTAAACATTGAAACATGGTGGGAGCATTGCACAAGCCAAATGGCATTTTTTTATATGAAAACATTCCATAGGGACTAGTGAATGTTGTTTTGGATTGATCTTTTGGTGCTATTCGTATTTGATTATATCCATTATATCCATCCAGAAAACTATAATAGCGAGTCCCCGCTATAGTGTCTAAGACTTGGTCAATGAACGACAATGGGAAATGATCTTTGAATGTTGCCATGTTCAGTAGCCTAAAATATATACACACCCTCCATTTGTCTCCCTTCTTAGGCACAATTACTAGAGGACTAACCCAATCGCTATCCGCAATGGGGTATATGAACCCAACCTTAAGAAGTTTCTCTATCTCTTCTTTTACTATTTGTTTAAATTTTAGGTTCAATCACCTTTGTGGTTAATTTAGAGGCTTCATGAAGGGATCCATATAAATCCTATGCTAGCATATCCTAGGATGTATTCCGGTTAATTCAGGGTATTACTAGGAAAAGGCTGTTGACCATTTATTTATCACCTTTAACAATCTCTCTTTTTTCTTGGGAACAAGCTTCATGTTGATGATTACCAATTTTCCATTTTTAAGGGTCATGTATTCCAAACTGGTGGGCAATGGTTTTAGATCTAGGGGCTCTTGTCTAAATTCCTCAAGAATCTCCAACTTCCCCCAGTTAATGTTTTCAAAGTTAAGGGTTGGAAGTTGGCAATGAAATCGCTCTAATGCATCTATGCTTTCAATGTAAGCACTAGTTATCCCCTTAGTTAGTTCCATGCATGTTATCAAGTTGCTCTTTTGATCAGCCATTAGCCACTGGGTGTTTTCTTGTCATGTGGGTGCTGCATATAGGCACTTTTGTATGTTAATATCTTGTGCACACTGATTGCATGCAGGCAATGTTAAACTTCACATCACCCATGATTTCTGCACGCAATGGCACCCTGTGTCACTATATGTGATGCATGGAACTTTCTTCTTCACAATATTTCCAAAAGTATTTTTCTTGGATATTTCTAGGGAAAGATTGCGGATTCCTAGGCATGCATCTATTTTACTCAGCCATGTCCTTCCCATTATTATCGGGAAGTAAACTTTGTCATTATTTATTTGGATCACTAGGAAATTAGCTGGGTATGACAAACCATCCATGCTGGCAACAATGTCCTCAACCTATCCCAAAGGAATAGTGATGGACTGGTTAGCTAGCTCTAAGCGAATATTGCTCTTCTTGAGTGGAGGCAGGTTCTAGGTTTTATACAATTCTTGTGAGATTAAGTTGACTCTGGAGCCTGAGTTAAGAAGAGCCTTATGAGGTTTATTCCCAGAGACTTAGAGATATATTAGAAGGATTCTAGGATCAAATAATTTCTTAGGAAGGTAGCCTACCTTAATCCATTTGGTAACGGTATGTGTTAACATAACCGTGTGCATTGGGCACAATTTTTGGTTTGAAGGAGGTCCCGAAACCTTATTTGGTATGGAGGTGTTTAGATGCTCAAACGCTTGTGATAGTGAGGGCTTAATTGGATTTTTGGGTCTAAAGAAGGGTCTCTTTGAGTAAGATTATCAGGACCCACTGTAGCTTGAGGATTCAAAGCCCTCATGACCTTGGGTTATTGCAGTTAAGTGGGGAATACCCCTTGCATTGCTAGAGCGGTTGGTAGTGGAGCTGTTGCTGTGAGAGTTGTGGATGGATTTGGAGGATAGTATGCATGTGGTGTGTTTCTCCCCAGAGAAGGAGTCTTATAATACTCTTGGGTTGGGTAGTGACGTAGTGGAGTCATTTGACTTATAGAGTTAGGTGGAGAGACAGGCTACTGCACATAGTAGCCATATGGATCTGGTTGCCTATAAGGGTATTGTTGCCTTGGCGGTGGCATCCCCCATGATTGTGGGTATTACCACTATTGGTGTTACTCTATAGGTTGTGGTGGAGTTCCACTTGGATAATATGTCAAGGGTTGGTGGAACTACCTTGGGGATAAGGTAACCGACGGGGTGCTTGTCGTTTGTTAAGTCTTGGGTTCAGTGCATACACCCCGGACTCTTGCAGATGTGAGATCATTAGGCAACATACCTTAGGATGATCATATTGGTAGATCTCACATCCACCGTCATTGTCTATGTCAGAATCCACAACCTCATCGATTATAGTCATTTTTCCCGAATACTTGTTACGTGCATGGTTTGAATCTCTCCACTTTTTCTTATCATGATCACTACTTCGCTCCTCCTTAGACTCCTCTATGATTTCTAGGACAGTTTCAATTTTACTATCTAAGGAGCTCCATATTTGATCTACCTTAGCCGACACTTCCATTTTTAATTTCTAAAGTGGCAAGGGTTTTCTATTCACCAACTCTTTGAGTGGTGACTCATCTTCCTCCTCGTAGAATCTCACTCCCCTCTTTCCGAGGGAAGGATCGCGGTGATACTCTTCCGCACTTTCTCTTTTCCATAGCTCCCCTTCTTCTTTAGCTACTTTCTCCAACAATATATGAACTTCATGGGACCTAGGTTCAGATAATCTTCCTTGGGCATATGTCCCAAGGATTCTCTTGGTTTCATATCTTATCCCATCTACGAGGTGGCGGAGTTGATCCCGTTGTGCATAATCATGGCCTGGGCAACGATGTAGTAATGCATAATATCATCCCATGGTAGCATCCAAGGGTTCGTGATTACCGTGCTTCCATCCTTGGATTTTCTTACGCAAGTTGGACACTCTGGAGTTCATTTGGTATTTATCGTTAAACAATTCTAGCATTGTACTCCACCTCCTAATGGTTTCTAGCTCTAAAGACCAGTACCAACTTTCCGCTTCCTTTATAAGTGTCCTTGGAAATAACTTTAACTTTTGCCACTTGTTTTCAATATTCTGCCAGACACAAGCATCATGGAATGCTTGTAAGTGATTCTACGGATCATCATTATATCCCCCCTCAAACCGTGGGATATTGTTCATGTCTAATCTCTTAACTTGACTATCTTTTTGGTGCCTTGTAGGTATTCTCATAGCCTCCGTAATGTTTAACATACTCTGAGTTGCTAGTAGGGGCTCATCATGACCACCTCTCTCATGACGTCTATGATGCCTACGTGGTTCCCTACTTTCCCTTCTTTGCCTTGATTCTCTAGAATGCCCTCGTCCTCACTCTCGACTCTCTCGTTGAGGGTTCTCATTTTGCTTATCCTTACCCTTATCCTCATGGTTGTGCTCTTTGTGACTGCATCCTAATATGGATGGAGAGGGTGAATGATGTGATGAAGGGGAAGAAGAAGGAGAACCATCGCCATGACAATGTTTCCTACCTTCTCTTTGATGGCTATGGCCCCGATCGTGATGACTATCAGATTTTCCACCTTTGTCATATATTTATGTTCCCTCATCGAACACTTGGTGTTCATGGGAATTAGAACTAGGGTTTTGAATCATAGAGTGTAGGTTCTAATACCCTACCTCCTCGCCATTGTGAGGAGGGGGAACATCATTTTGTGGAAAACCTATTGAAATAGGTTCACCACCCTTGATTTCTCTTATGACGGGTGAACTGCTATGGGGCCCCTTGTCCTTCAACGATGTATGGTAGCTCTCCTACCTCGAGTCCCTTAAACGTTGCACCGTTGTGGGATGGTAATCCCTTGTGTCATAATCTTCTGCAACATATCTAGCATATAATTCTGTCATGCCTATCTGTGCAAGAGCATGAAGGAGCATGTTAGGGACTGCCCGATCTTAAGGTAACACTATGTTACCTTGCAGGTCTCTCCAGTGTAGTTGTTCATCCTGATGGAGGATAAAAGTAAAATCAGTTATATACTCATCGTGATGAGTATATACCACCTGATACTATTGAGGAACTGGTAGTTCTGGGTTACGTGTGTTAGACCACCGACTGTCTCTTGTGTGATCCCTAGGTGGTGAAGTGCTTTTATGAGAAGAAGAAGACATTGTATCTTATTCGGTGTGTTAATTGACCATTGTTTAATTTTTCTTCTAATTAACCCTAAGGGTTCGTNAATTGACCATTGTTTAATTTTTCTTCTAATTAATCCTAAGGGTTCGTTTAAGCATCCCAATGATGTGAATAATTTCCTATGTTCTACTTAGCACACAAACAACTTAGTCCCTAGCAATGGCGTCAATGATGAGTGGCGAGGTACCCCTATAATCAACCATACGAATACAAGCATTACACGTGTGATCTGGTTGAACTCCACAGACTAAGTGCCTACATGCCTTATGGAACACTTAAGATTAATCGTTTGCTGTCTTCCCTGACTTACTTGTATTTGTCACATTTGTATGGTTAAGTAAGTCTGAGGTATGTGATTTTTATATCTTTTATGTTTTATCGCCTATGCTAGGAGGAGAAAGGGTGAAGAGACTAAGTAACTAACTTTAACTAACTAAGTTCTAATGCCTAGAATCAGTATCCATTCCCACTTGTCATTCACACCCTAAACCAATGCAACCTTCTGGGATTACCAAACGCTATTCGTTACAAGGATTACCAAGCGTAACGGACGTGCTTGAAGCAGTCGTACTAAATGCGCTTAACTAGGGGTGTTGAGGGTTGAGAAAGATTAATTGACTAATAAAGAATTTAAATAATTAACAATAATTAAAGTCCTATTTAGCTTAGTCCATGCACTACAAGGTTTATCCAAAAGTTCATCTCTATTTTCGTACACAAGTTTGTGCTCAGGTATAATATTTGCTCGAAAAAAGATCCGTTCACTTTGGGAATCCTATTGTGGGCACATGGAAATTACTCTAACTATAGAATGGAAAAATTGAAAGAGTTTGCGTAAGGTTTAGATCTAGATGGAGAAACAAGGTAGAGCTGCATCTTATTTATAGATTTTGCGGCACGCTGCAATATCATGTATGCAATATTGCAGGAAACACTGTGATATCGCATATACGATATCGTTTACGTGATATTGCGGCCCATGTGATATTTCTTTCCATCACTAAGGTATGGTTCTTTTAATATAATAGGCAATGAACCCACATCATCCATGCATCCATGAATTTCTATGGTCTCTCTTAGCTTGGAACTATACAGTTCCCTTCTTTAACAATAAAACTATTAATGAATTGGTGATTAGACATTTCTCAAACTAAGGAACGATGCAAGGACTAAAAAGGGTATGACTTCAAAGGGATTTCATGCATTTGTGTTGGCTATTCTCTTGAGTTCTTGGATTTTTTCTTCTTGATTTTTCCTTACCATTCTGACATTGCTCCATTATCAGGAAGCAGAGCCAATAAGAATAAGTCTTTGCATGGTGTGGTTCTCATGCAAAAGAAAAAAAATAGTGAGAATTCAAAGCACACCCCTTAGAAAAAATAATCATCTGGGCTACATTCACTGGTTATGGAACTAAATAGACAATGTTCCCTCTAACTAAGGCCCTTTCTCGCTTCCTACTTCTCCATTTCTCATTTTCCTCAGAATGGTGTTGACTCTTTGACAGAAGCATTCTTGTTACTTCAATTGGATGGATTGGTCAAGTGTATTAATGCAACGTCACTAGATGTGGATTGTTTGAGGCTAGATTTGGAATGAGATCTACTTAGTCACATTAACCATAATTAGTCACATTAACCATAAATACATAAGGGGTTGTACACCACNCTGTCGTTGTTTCCTTTTTCCCATCTTTCTTATTCCTTATCTTTTTCCATTCTATCACTACTGGAGGATTGCTCTTAGTCATGGGGGCCTTGGTCCACTTTTTTCAATTCTTCCTAACCCCTACACCTTGGGTAGTCACCAGTGTTATATCTCTAGAATCTATATTGGCCATATCACAACTCAACCAATGGACCTTACACTAAGGCAAGGTATCAACTGTATTGTGATTTACTTATCCTTGCTCATATGTGACTGTGTTATGTGTGTAGATAGAAATCATATAGCAATGGATTGGACCTGGAGGAAACACTCAGGATAGACTAGTGCTGGAATGGTTGTGCAAGGAACAAGGTTGATGCTGCAGCTATGGATGGACAAAGGAAGGCACAATGTTGGCATCTGCAGCGACACGTCTTCTCCTTTTCTCTCTCTCTCTCGTCTCTCTCAACTACCAAATAAGGCTAGATGTCAATTGTGTATAGTGTTCACTCTTGTAGTCATGAACACTAATGTTGACATGTATTGTAATATTGATCCATTCACATGTCATCGCATTCACCATTAGTTTTCATTCAAGTCAATAATCCCATACCTTTCCAATATTTTGTAAAAAGCTCGAGGATGAGTTTTCATTCAGTCATGGGAGTATGATGAACCGTGATATCGTGCATGCGATATCACATCCACCACGTGATATCGCATATGTGATATCATGTCCTGCCTCATCTTCTATAAATAAGAGTTAGTGCCCTTGGTTCCAGGACAATTAGATTTAGACCCTTAGCTAGACTCTTGCAGTTTTGTCATTCCATAGTGAAAATTATTTCTATGTGCCCACAATAAGAGTCATAGAGTGAACAGATCTTTGTTCGAGCAATTTGTACCTAAGCACAATTTTTTGTAGGGCAATAAAGATGAACTTTATGATAAACCTTGCAACATATAGATTAAGCTAATTATTAATTAATTATTTTTTTAACACTTTCCTAGTTAATTAATATCTCTCTCAACCTTCAACCCCCTTAGTTAAATACACTTAGTATGATTGCTTCAAGCATGTGTATAGCACTTGGTAACCCAGTAACGATTAGTGTTTGGTCATCCTAGCAGTGTTGCACAGGTTCAGGATGTGTACGACAAGTCGGAATGGATACTGGTGTTAGAAACATTTAGAAACTAGTTAATGAATAGTTAATGTAAGTTAGCCACTTATTTCTCTCTCCCTCTCCTTTATTAGTAGAAGACATAAAAAATACAAAAGCTATAAGAATCATATACCTCAAGCTTACTTAACCATACAACCATGATAGTACAAGTAAGTTTGGGAAGACAACAATTGATTAACCCTAAGTGTTTCATTAAGGCGCATAAGCACTTGGTCCTTGGAGTTCGACTGGATCATGCGTGAAATGCTTGTATTCATATGGTTGAGTGTAGGGGTACCTCGCCACTCATCACATAGTTTGCTTTAATATCAAATGTGACATCCCATTCTTGGATGTCATGGAAAACATCAAATATACATTATATCAAACTTTTTTCTTTAGAAGATAATATATTAAATGTTAAATATATGTAATATTTGGCATTATGCGTAAGGAAAATAATAGGCAAAATACAAAAGAAAAGATGAAAGATTCTTTATTAATATAGAATAGTGTTCATTGAGGTTTTCTTCCTTCGACATCTATTCCTTAGAGGCAGTCTAGCACAACCATCACAGTTCAGCCTATAACTAACCAAAAGGCATGGCTAGTTGATGAGACGCGACATGCACTGTGCTGCGATATCGCGTACACGATATCGCGGCCATTGCGATATTGCGTCTTTCCCTGTGATATCGCGTACGCGATATCGCGGTCCGCCGCC
>MNCI01024668.1:619453-636692 GCA_015680685.1 Gnetum montanum
GCTAGTCAAGGAATCGGTTTCTCATCGCTAGGCTAAAACGTGTGATAAGTACGACTTAGTTACGAGCACCCACGGGTGTGTACGGCTAGCTAAGGAATCGGCTGCTTATCACACTTAAGCTAAATAGGTGCCTCAGTACGACCACTTCAAGCACTTGCGTTACGTGTGGTGATCCCAGTAACGATTAGTGTTTGGTAAGCCACAGTTGCATAGTTCAGGGTGTGTCCAGTAAGTGGGAACGGATGCTGATGCTAGTTAATTTAGACTTAGGACATTAGTTAGAGTTAGCTTAGTTTCTCAACCCTTCCTCCCATAGCTTCGGCGATAAAACTGAAAAATACCAAAAAAATCACATACCTCAGACTTGGTTAACCATACACCGTGACACTTAGAAGCAAGCCTGGGAAGACAACGAACACTTAACCCGAAGTGTTTCTTGTGGTGTTAAGGCATTTAGTCTGCGGAGTTCGACCGGATCACGCGCGCACGCTCGTATTCGTATGGTTGAGTGTAGGGGTACCTCGCCACTCATCACTAGTCCTCTTCCTATCCCTCTTCATCTAGCACCCATTATTTACCTTTACTGATTCTGCAACTCCATGCTGATATGACCTCTATGCCTGAGTATAAATACCTTAGGTCAAATCCCCAAAGGTTACCTCAACAACATGCCCTTTAGGTCTTAATTACAACTCTCTTTGTAGGTCTAATTACAACAATGATAACACTTGTTATGAAGAAGCTTCATCTTTATTATGCAACAACACCATTTGGGAACAAGGACATTATAGTAACCTTTTGTGTTTGCAATTTTATAATTAAACATATGTTCTATCCAATACTTTTAGCTACTATGCAAAGGTTGCAACAAACAAAATACATTTATCGCCATTAAAATCAATATCTCAAAATAACATGTAAGTATTTATAAATATTATAAAATCCAAGATTACCTAGATGGCCCACTCTCTTTATCATTATTATATGTATGAACTAGTACAAATGTTAGCCCTTCAATTGCAACAATAAAAAATGTGTTTATTAACTTCATAGCTCATAAATAAATTTTCAAGTTTTACTTAATATGAAGAGAAAATTTTGAATATTACTCTTTATGACTATTTTAAACTTTCTAAAGGGCTATCAAGCCTTCAATATCCAAGCTTGATTTAGACCAACATTATTAGATCAAGCATCACTTGATTTTTACACATCTATTAATTTTGAACATTGCTTAGTTTCTTTTCTTTTAGTATTGGTCCGTACCCTTACATAATTAATATATTACATTACATCTATTTATTTTATTCAATATTTTTATATCTCTTAAAAGTGAATTTCCATAGTGGATCCTAAATTGGTTAGCTAAAAATTATTCTTCTTAATTTAGTTTCTCTAATTTTAGGACTAGAGATCAAAGACTTACAAAATTAATTTTACTTATATTGACTTCTTAACTAAATATTTAATTTAATATATATTAAATGAAGAAATTTTTATAATATGACATCTAAAGTTGTATCTTATGGGACTATTCTTCTCTTAAATTTGAAATATATGATAATGAAATTTAGAACTTGAAACTATTTGATTATTTGTGCCCTTAGGACAAATAGCTAACATGATACTTTCATAAAAATTACATAGAATAATAGTGGTATTAAAATTTTGTAATACATCATCAAAGGATTTTACTATCAACACTACTTTCTTATTTATTAAGAGCTTTAGAATTTATTTTTTACTAACGTTGGAATATAGTACCTATCTTTTTAGCTTCTATGATTTTATACTATTGTCTACATTATGATGCTATTAGTATTAACTTAGGTACAATCACTTGAAAAGAGGCGGGTGTTGGATCCTTAAAAAAATATTAATCATGAGAAAAAAAATTTCAAGGTGCCACAAGCTTGACACTAAATAAATATCATAAAAAAATATGAAAAAAAATTCCCAATTTTAGGACTTTCTACTCAAGGATATAACTTTTCAATTGAAACTTTGAAAAAATAACTTAAAAAATCAATTATTAGTAGGGAGGAGTATATGAATCATAATAAAATTTACATCACTTTTTAACATGCATACTTGAACTTAAAATAGCAAAAGGATTTAAGATAAAAAGTCATGGCTTAATACCAATATTTATTTTGAAACAAGAAAGTGGTACTACTAGTGAAAGATCTTTACCTCATCACTTGTTATTGATCTTATGTTGAAAAGTTTTACCTTCAACCATAATATTCTTGTTGTCACTAGTTTTAATCTTTGAGTTCATAGTGTTCTCATTAGACAAGGAAAAATTGGTCTTACAATCTATCTATCCAAAGTGATTAATACTTTGTCTAATAATAGTAAAAATATACATAGGAGCTTTTATCTTTTCTAGATTATTTATTGCCATTTGATTATTCTTATTGTTGATATTAACTTGGTTTTTCATATCTTCAACATCATATTATTTTTTTCTATCTTAAATTTCAACACTTTTTTTAAGAATATTTTTGAGCAAAAAAGGACATGCTATAAACAAATGTCCTTCATGATCAAGAAAGTTGTAAGAATTAGGAAGATTATAATATATAATTGATTAAATATAAGTTTTTTTTCCTACCTATAATACCAATTACTTTTTACAATTGAGAATGTTGATTTAAATAACAAAATATTTACAAAAATTAGGAGTTATAGAAATAGACATCATATGCTTAATAGGATTGTTAAGGCTAATAATTTCCTACTATGCTTTCTAAAAAATTAACAAAAGAATATATAACTTGACAACAAATTAAGCTTTAGAATATTCGTTACATTAGATATCAAAATCTAGAGCCGAATTACAAATGAACATTGCATGCTTATGTATAAAAGACACTATATCTACGACATGTTGCACCATTGAAGCATTGCCTAATTTAACAATTAGAAAAAATGAGAATAATGCCTAGCATGAATGGCTTCAATGTCATGTTTTTTCATTAATCATTTAACTACAAAAACAATGTTTGATTATGAGGTAGGTAATCTAAAATGTGAATGAATACATATAATGATAAAGATCAACAACCAATGACTCATGCACATCATCAAGAATAACAAAATCAAGTATGTTAGTTGCATCAACATTACTAGAAGAAGGTGTCATAACATTTTTCTTATGAGCTTGTAAATCTACATTTTGAGAATCACTAAAATTTTCTACATCAATAAAAAAAGTAGAAATTTAAACATTGGTTAAATAAGTTGAGAGTAATATAGAATCCTCCATAGGGGAATTCTAGAGAAATAGATCTACTGGAGAAAAAGTGTAGAGAGAAAAATTAAATTTATTGAAAAAAATTAGATTCACTAGAAAATTATTAGATTCACTTAAACAATTAGATTCACTAGAGAAACATTAGTATAATTAAAAAAACATAAGATTCACTAAAAAAGAATTGGATCTTGAAATCAAAGTAAAAGTGAATCATCCAACCTCTCAAAAAGAACATTATACTATGCTTTTGCTTATATACAAGCCCTTCTAAGACCTAACTTAGTACGATAAGCATTGAAACTTAGGGTGATAATCATTTTTTATGATGTTATTAATAAAATTACTATATCTTTGAACATATTAAGAAACATATGATTAATATTTCTTCATATAAAAAATAAAAAATTTTATGACTTAATTGAAGATTTATTTCAAGATCATGATAATGTAAAATTATTAATGTATAAAATAAAATAAAATCACTAGGGTGGGGTATAGGACAAGTCGTAAGGATACTCATCCCTTTGTTAGGAGGTTGTAGGTTTGATTCTTAGTATGCACATCATTTTCATTTATGGATAATAGGGTAGTATGAAACCCTCTTCATTTATGGGTAGTAAGGTAGGGGTTGTGCAGCATATCATGGAAAAAATGTTCATATGTTTTTCTTTGTTTTTTTTTTTACCTAAACTCCTTCACATATGTATGCGGGATAGTATGAGACCCTTTTCATTTATGAGTAGTAGGGTAGGGGTTATGCAATGTATCATGGAAAAAATGTTCATATGTCTTTTTTGTTTTACCAAAACTCCTTTGCATGTGTATGTGTATCCCTTCAAATTTGATCCTTTAAATGAACTAGTTTGTGAGGAAAAAGACCCAGTTCTTAAAGTTAATTGTCATGCAATTTATTGAAGGGTAGGTAGTTTACTCATCAAATTGGAGGTTAGTGTCAAAACAAGCATGTGGGTGGGCTCCATTGTAATCCAAACTAGTAACTATTTTCCATAAATTATAATGAAAATGAAAGTAAAAATGTTATAGAAATTTCACTTCACAAAAAGTATGGTATGGCTAAGGAATGAGGGTGATGTTGGACATGGTTACATATATTCTCTTTAGGGTATAAAGGAATCTATGATATGGTTGGTGGTTGATGTATGTAATGATAAAACAATGATTGGCAAGCATGATGTTCATTTTATCATCTTGGGTATTCCATCTCACATGTATGAACATGATAAAATGATAGTAGCATTTCCTCACAACCTAAGTTCTGAGAATGTGCCTAATCCCAGTCCATCATAGCACATGAAAAATAGGATTTTTAAAAGATCCTATGAAATGCACCCCCTCCCTGTGTTTAGAAAAATCTTTGTGAAAGTGTATCTATTCACTAGAAGCTATGATTTCTAAGAAAGTATAGATCATCAGAAGCACAACACTTTCTAGAGATGGTTGCAATAAAAATGCTACTAGAAGTCCCTTGCAATTTACTATAAAACATTGTTGATAGTCTTACATTCCATTGGAAGCATTTTATGCAAGGGAGAACACATGATTCTAGTCGCTGGATGCCTTCTACAAGCACCTGTGGAAAGTTTTCTAGATGTACCCCCCTAGTAGTGTTTGGAAAAAGCTCTCTAGGGGCATGTCTATTCATTAGAAGCTGTGATTTCTATGTAAGTGCATATCACCAGAAGCAAAATGCTTTCTAGAGGTGGTTTCAATCAAAATACTACAAGTAGTCCCTCGTAGTAAATTGTAAAACATTGTTGGAAGCCTTCTACTCAATTGGAAGCATCCATGCAAGAGTGAATATTTGCTTCCAATTGCTAGAAGGATTTTGAAAGCTCATGCAGAAATGTTGCTAGACACATCCCATCTTAGAAAAGATCTTTAGAAGAGTATTTTTTGACCAAAAGCTATGATTTCCAAGTAAGTGTAGATCACTAGGAGTATAGTGCTTTCTAGAGGTAGCTACAAGCAGACTGATACTAGTGGTGCCTCATAGTCCATTGTAAAACATTGCTAGAAGTCTTCTATTCCACCAAAAGCATCCATGGAAGAAAGAATGCATGCTTCTGATTGCTAAAACCCTCCACAAGAACCTATGGGGAGGTTTCCTGATGTACCCCCTTGCAATATTTAAAAAAACCTCTTCAGAAATATGTCTGTTCACTAGAAGCTATGATTTCCAAGTAAGTATAGATCATCAAAAGCACATCACTTTTTGGAGGCAACTACGATTAAACTACTACTAGTAGTTCCTTGTAGTAAACTGTACAACATTGTTGGAAGCCTTCTGTTCAATTGAAAGCATCAATGAAAGGATGAATGCAAGCTTCCAAAAGCTCCTATAGTAAGTTGCTAAATGCACCCCCTCAAAATGTTTGGAAAAATATTTCCATAAGAACATTTGTTGACTGAAAGCTATGATTTCCAAGTAAGTGTAGATCATTAGAAGCACAACACTTTTTGGATGTAGCTGTAAGTGGACTACTACTAGTGGTTCCTTGCACCCCACTATACAACATTGCTAGAAGTCTTTCATTTTGCTAGAAGCATCCATGCAAGGGTGAATGTGTGCTTCCAATTGCTAGTAGGCTTATACAAGCTCTTGCAAGAAGGTTGCTAGATGCACCCCCTCACAATCTTTGGAAACATCTCTCCTAAAGTATGTCTATTCATTGGAAGATGAAATTTCAAGTTAGTGTAAATCCCGAAAAGCACAACACTTTTTGAAACAACTATGATTGAATTGCTACTAGTAGTCCCTCATAGTAAATGGTAAAACATTGTTGGAAGCCTTTTGTTCAACTAGAAGCATCCATGCAAGGATGAATGCATGATTTTAGTTTTTGGAAGACCTTTAGAAGTTCTTGTGAAAAGGTTGCTAGATACACCCCCTCATAATGTTTGGGAAAAGCTCTCTGGAAGAGCATATGTTTACTAAAAGTAATGATTTCCAATTTAGTGCAAATCACTAGAAGCACAACACTTTTTAGAGGTAGATGTGATCAAACTACTAGTAGTAGTCCCTCATAGTAAACTAGAAAACATTATTGGAAGCTTTCTATTCAACCAAAAGCATTCATGCAAGGGTGAATGCATGCTTCTAGTTGCTAGAAGGCTTTTGAGAGCTCCTACAGGAAAGTTGCTAGACACACCCCTTCGTAGTATTAGGAAAAAGCTATTGAGAAGAGTGTTTGTTGATAAGAAGCTACAATTTCTAAGTAAGTGTAAATCTCTACAAGCACAATGCTTTCCAGAGGTGGCTACGAGCAGACTACTACTAACAATTCCATGTAATCCTCTATAAAACATTGCTAGAAGTCGTTCGTTCCATTGGAAGCATCCATGCAAGGATGAATGTGTGCTTCTAGTTTCTAGAAGGCTTTTAGAAGCTCCTACGAGAATGTTGCTAAATGCATCACCTCATAATATTTGGAAAAATCTCTCTATTAGAGAATCTGTTGACCAAAAGCTATGATTTGCAAGTAAGTGAAAATCACCAAAAGCATAACAATTTCTAGAGGCAGTTGTGAGCTAACTACTACTAGTGATGCCTTGCAGTCCACTGTAAAACATTATTGGAAGTCTTCTATTCCACTAGAAGAATCCATGTAAGGGTGAATGCATGCTTCTAGTTGTTGGGAACCTTTCACAATCCCCTACAGGGATGCTACTGGACTCACCCCCTTGTAGTCTTTAGAAAAATCTCTTTGAAAGTGCTTTTGTTTACCATAAGTTATATTTCAAAGTCAGTGTATATCACCAAAAGAATAGCCTTTTCAGAGGTGACTACAAGTAGACTGCTACTAGCAGTTTCTCGTAGTCCACTATAAAACATTACTAGAAGTCATGGGGACTACTGGAAGCATCCATGCAGGGGTGAATGTGTGCTTTCAGTTGCTGGTTGACTTTTGAAAGCCCCTATGGGGATGTTGCTAGATGCACCCACTTGTAGTCATTGGAAAAAGCTCTTTAGAAATATGTCTCTTCATCAAAAGCTATAATTTCTAAGCAAGTATGTATCAATGTTAGCATAGCACTTTTTGGAGGTGGCTATGAGTGACTTGCTACTAGTAGCCCCTTGCGTTGTACTGTAAAACATTTCTACAAGTCTTTTGTTCCACTAGAAGCATCCATGCAAGGGTGAATGCATGCTTCCAGTTTTTGGTATGATTCTAGAAGTTCCTCTAGGGACATTGTTAGATGCACCCTATCAAAGTCTTTGCAAAAATCTCTTCAAAAATATATTTTTTCTCTGGAAATTGCAATTTTCAAGTAAGTGCATATCAACAAAAGCACAGTGCTTTTTGGAGGTAGCTGTGAGTGAACTGCTACTAGTGGTTCCTTTCAATCCTTTGTAAAACATTGATGGAAGTCTTCTGTTTCACTAGAAGTATCCATTCAATGGTGAATGCATGCATCCAATTTCTAGAAGGCTTCCGAATGTGCCTACGGAAAAGTTACTAGACGCACCTCCTTGTTATCTTTGGAAATAACTCTTCAAAAGTCCATCTATTCACAATAAGCTACAATTTCCAAGTAAGTGCAGATCATTGGAAGCACAAGAATTTTTGAAGGTGGCTACAATCAAAATGCTACTATCAATCCCTCATAGTACAATGTATAACATTGTTAGAAGTCTTCCATTCCATCGGAAGTTAGAGGGAATGTTAGCTTTTGGTAGTTGGGAGGCTTCTGGAATCTCATGCGAGGTGGCTGCAAGTCACATGAGATCACAATTTTATATATTATACTATGAGAGGGTGCATTACATAGTAGATCACACCTACCTAAAAATATTATATATTATGTGAACGAAATAAAACTAGTAACCCAAGTTTTATATTGCAGCATTACAACCAATAAAAGAGAAGCAATACAAATAATATTTGTGTTGATTTCAAAGGTATGTATAGATGTTGATTTTAATTTTTAAGTTATGTTTATCAATTAAAATGTTTGTAGATTATAGAATTGTTATTTGAGTTAGCAAGAAAAAATAATTTTTTTAGATGCGAGGATGTTAAGAGCATGCTAGTTTTTGGGAAACATCATGACAACAAGAAATACAAGATCCACCAATTGACCCTTTTTGAAAAAATGAAATAAGATGGTTCTATTTCTATGATGATGCATTTTCTTGGATATATAATGAAAGAGTGGATGATTTCATTGCAAGCAAATAGAGAAATGAAATGTTTCTGTGTGAATTTTTCTATAGGAACAAAAACCAATAGAAATGGAAAAATGAAACTTACTCCTGATCAAACCACTACACTTGTTGTTCAAGGTAGGTTTTCTTGAATTTATGATGTCCTTAATAATGTTTATTAAATATTTTATGTAATGCATAGTATTAGACTACTATCTAATATCCATGCATATACATGAATCAATTAGCATTATTTGTATGGCTTGAATGTTACCATAGGGATGGCACTTAAGGAAGGAAGAAAAAGAAATAGGACTAGTAGAAAGACTAGTTGTCAATGTAATTTCATAGTTTGCATTATGCGTGGCACTAACCATTGTGTAATGCATTATATATAAAGAAATGAATCATGTTGACATGTTGGGATCTTATTGTCATGACTTTCTTAGTCCTATGTCAAATAGAAGAGATGCTCAATTGATACATATTTCCCCTAAGATACATCAAAAGATAGTGTCATTTTGGAATGAAAGATTTCTAGTATATATGATTTATGAGAGAAATATTTATGATGTATTCAATCAAGGGCAAGAATTCAAGGTATCATAGAAAAGATACATGTTTCTTCTAAAAAAACACATTGATAATATTTGCAAAGATGTTACACTAGAATACAAAAAAGGTGAGCATGATGAAATTAGTACATGGTTATGGTACTAAAGCACCACATATTTTTTTATTTTACTATCTGAAACACCACTAATTTTAGCCTAGCACTTTGAAAATGACTCAAGCCCTTTCGAGCTTTCGGGGGGCAAAATTTGACTAAGGCATGGAACTCAAGTCCAGCTTGCTCAAGCCAACTTGCTCACACTGTCAAGCTAGCTTGCCCTCAACATGAGTAACTCTGATAGCTTCAAAATCAAGTCAAATATGGTCCAATATAAAGGTGCAAGCCATCCTCAAGGGCCATTGATGTTAACTCCAAGCTTCAGCATTCATAGATTCAAATTTTGATGTCAAAAGGTGCAAATTTCCTCACTCATGCTGTCACTCATGCTGAGGTCATGCTGGCAATGTCAGTGTAGTGTGAACAACTTTCAAAGCCCAAAATTGAGTCAAAAAATATCTGATTTCCAACATGCAAGTCATCTTCAGGGTTCATCATTAACAAGATTCAAGTTCCAGCCTCTATCAGGTTCAAAATTGTAGGTTTCTGCAGCTCACACTATGGTCACACTGCACTCATGCTGGTAGCGTGATTCCAGCATGAGCTGCCAAAAGTGGTATAAAACAAGATACATCAAGCACAATTTTTTATTTTTAGATCATTCCTAAGCTCAGCCACACAATCAGACAGCAGTTGCACTCAAGAACCAAGCTTGAAAAATCAAAATTTGGTGGAAAATACATCATTTTGCCTCACTCACACTGAGGTCATGCTGAGGTCACGCTAGCAGCATGAGTGCAACGTGAGTGTAGCGTGAGCACGTTGAGGACATGCCACAACAAAATCAACTCACGCTGGAAGTCCTAAATGCCTCAAACAACCACAAAGCCACCCAGATCGACATCCTACAGTAGTCAATTTAGAGATTGAGAAGTTTCAAGCAAGCCAAAGTCAATTTCTCTTGTTGTACATTATCATTTCATTATAAATGTTCATCATTTGTTGGTTTTTAAGCTCTTATGCTCTAAATTGTATGTTCTTCCATGAGCGTAAGCTAGCTTGAGTAAGTCAATGCACGTTGTAAGATACATTACACCTGGTCAAAAACGTAGCTTTCCCACACACGTCCAACTCACATATAATGGTCCATCGGACACGTGTCACTTGATTTATTTTTCTCTCATCTCTCAGCCGCTGATTCCATTCACAAATTCCACACCCGAGCCTGGCCAAACCTTATAAATACCCTATCAATTTACATAAATAGGGTTGGCAATTTTAAAGGTTGACAGATTAGGAAACTTAGACCAGCAATCCTTGGGTGCTTGGGCACACTTAACTCCTAGCATCCAAGCACTTCTGAAACACATCACATCACCCTGGGGCTTAGCGCTTGACTTGCCATCTACACATGCAACTACACTTTGACCAGTGCACATATTTTCTAAGCAATACAATACAGTCAATTTTTCTAGCCATTATATTGTTTGCTCTATTTTACGTTCAATTTACATTTTGTTTACAATACCAATTCTGCATAAGTTTCTATTTACATCTCGTGCACACTGTTTACGTTTCAAACATCAGTTACGATAACCCCAGCATAGGCAATAGTTTATGCTTGAAGAAGTCCTTGGTTGATTTGCATGCAGACCATCCAAGGCACTCTACCTTTTGTTTTCTTTTCCAGCTTGCGCTCGGGCGAAGGTAGGGTTAGCTGTGTTTGCCTGATGATCTTTCGGTGTCTATTTTTCCCTTCCAGCCCTACACCGATGATTTAGGCCAGTATACTATCAAGAAGAGAATATCAAATAGTCTATCCCAATAATCCTTAGGTTGCAATCACCATGGATGATGAAAATGATGATAGGTCTATCTCAAAACAACATACTTGCTATAGATTTAACCTTCAACACAAACAAATATGAAGTAAGTAAAAATTTTGATTATTTATTAGAAACCATGTATTAAGAATATTTTTTATTGCAATTGGCTCATTTTTCTAATATGAATGGTATTTTTCTAAATAGCTCGATCTTCACATAGTCATGGATTTTGTTTCATACTATAATGGACTACCTATAACATGGGTGATCTCCTCTAGGTGTATAGAGAGGGATATCATAGCTTGCTTTTCTGAATTGATGAGAGGATGCAAGTCCTAAGAGCCACAATGCATAGTAAATGCTTTCATGCTAGATGATTCAATAGCTGAAATGAATGTAAGGTAACAATTAAAACATTGAAATTTATTGTGTTCTTTAAATTTGAGTTCAAAACATGGAGATATCAAAATTGAATGTGCAAAATCTTCAAGTTTGTATTTGATTGCCATATTTTTCTATGCATTTGACATGTTTGGAGGGCATGGAGGAAGAACTTGGCAACAAATGTTAGAGATTCAACAACAAGAAAGGCAATGGTAGCACATTTGAACTTTATTAAGAGTGAATGCAAAACTCCTATAGTTGTTGTTTTGGAAATTAACAAGTTTGTCAATGAGCATAAATAGAACATTCATTTCATCAGTTACCTAAAGAGCCAGTAGATAAATGAAGAAAAATTTCATAACTATATATTTATTTGATGTTGCAATTACAATTTTAATAAATTCATATTATTTTTTCCATTGTTTTTTTGTTACTATGGGTTCAAACATTAATTTCTCAAGGATGTTGGCAAAAGCCTATCATGATATTTCTCATGCTCAACAACACACAAACAATATTTTGGAGTTCCATCATGGATTTTTAGAAGAAAAATTCTTGAGAGATATTAGAAATAGAAAATATTGTTACATTGATTGACTTATATGGACTTTGAAAAAGTTACAACTATATTATTAGAATAATGCAAGAATTAAAGTTGCAAGATATCTAATAAATAGAAAGGATAGAGAACTCAATAAGAAGATGATTGCAAAAAAGACTAGAAAAAGAAGATGAATATCTTATGCATAGTCAAAATTCTTTGAAATGAGATACTTGGTACAAGGTGTCCAAGGTGTTCTCTTTTAGTATTTTTTGTGAGTGTAGATGGTTTAGCCTTGGTCATTTTTGAAAGCTTTCAATGAAAATTTCGATATTAGTCAAAGGACATACCAATTCATATAAGTTCTTCTTCAAAGATGAGTATTTTGATTCAAGAATCCATTTTGAGATAAATTCATTTATGCCTCATGACTTTCTAAGCTGTGAAGAGGCATCATAATTAAGGATGACACTTGAGACATTTGGATCAACCACCAAAAAATCAAATAATAATGAGGTATAGAGAACTACACTATCATCCCATGAGCACAACAAAAAGGACATTCAGAAATCATATGAGCAATTGGAATCATTTGAGGATAATGCATATGCAAGCTGAAACAAAAATAGCAAAATTGAAAAAGGCATTCAAAAACTTTGCAAATAATATGCCCACAAATAGAAAGAGTGTTATTGAACTTGAAAAATATGTTGAGCAAATTTAGTCTAAGTTTTTTTTTTCCATAGAAAATGAAAATGGTTTGGTAAGTAACAAAAGATTGTCAAGTTCTAATGACAACAAAAGCTTTCTACTCAAAAATGTCATAGAAAATTATTTATAAAAGGTAGAGACATAATCAAGATCTAATGACCTGATTTTCAATATCTAATTTATGTTTATTAAGTGTAACAATGAAACATTTCTTATTTTTTTATTTGTAGAATGTAATGCAATTCATAGCATTTCATGTGAAATGCATTCTAGTATTCTCAACTACGAGGTTGTTGTAGCCAACAATTGATTGCATCCATAGTTATTGCTTGCCACATGAAGCTTGCACTATGTTACTACCATTACATGTGACTTTCATCTATTAGTTAACAAAAAATAGAAACTTGTTCTTCATAGTGCGAGCCCCTACTAATTGCAATCTCTCCTCAAATTTTGCTTCACAACATTTCATGTGAGATGCAGTTTAGTCTTTTAAACTACGAGGTTGTTGTGGCTAGCAACTAGTCACATTTACTAGTACTGCTTTCCACATGAAGCTTGCATTGTGTTACTACCATTACATGTGACTTGCACTCATTAATTAATAAAAACTAGGTAGTTAGTCTTAATAGTACGATCCTTTACCACTCACATTCTTTCATTGAACTATGGTTCAAAGTATTTCATGCTAGATGCATATTAATGTTTAAAACTATGAGGTTGTTGAAAACCATAATCTCTTGCATCATGTGTAAATATTTAAAAATAAAAATAGGACTATTGTGAAAATGACACATTTCAACCATTATTTCACCTTGCCTATAGCAAACTGTAGAGAAAGAGAGTGCACAAGAGGGACAACACCATTTCCATAAGTCATAGAAAATAGTAAAATTTTTTGGCGCAAACAAAAATGATGGGTATGGTATGTAAATTTATACCCATTTTTAACTTCCTAGGATTTTCTGCAACATAATGTGAAGAAAAATTTTAAAATAGATTGTGTATAATAGTCATTTCAACTTCTTGAACTTCTTTGTTTGACTCTGCGTGCCTCATGGCATTCAAATTTTTTACAATTAATGTTGTGTTCAGTGTATTGCAACTGTAGATTAGAATTTGTAGGAATGTAATATAGTGTTAATTAAATAGAGACTTCTAGTAAAATTTAGCAACTAATATGGGTTTTCTAAGGGTATGTTTGGTAAAGTGAGTAAATGGATGCTTAATCCATAGATTATAATGAGTTTAAGAAAAAATAGTAATGGATAGGGTTAATGCATAAAGATTGTTTCTTTCTTCTTTCAACAATTTTTCATCCAATTGAAGGACAATTTTTTAAGTGGAGTCCCATATGCTCTTTTTAGAGCCACATGAGTGATTATGTTGCTAACCAATTTACCTACCATGCTATCTACATGTTTTGTATAGTGAGTGACTAAAGTTGCTTTTAAATACAACACCCTAAGAAAAAGAGCATGATGGTTGAAGATATTTGGAGAACTTGGTTATTTTTGTCAATCAAATTTCATGCATGTGTTTGTCCTCTTGTTTTTGAATAGGATGCAATCACATACCTGCAATCTACCACTAGTTTTTGCTACCAAATCTCCGACCATTCCTAATTGTAGAGTATTAGATACAATATATGCACATTAGATATACATCGACATAACCAAAAGAACTAGACAGTGTATTATATCATAGCTTCAAAACATAAAATAGGAGTAAAAAAAAAAAGGAAATGCCCAAACGATTTAGGGGTGCCAATTCTAGTTTTCACCTTTATAAACAATCTTTAAAACCTCCTCTCTAGGGTAGGAAAAAGATCAAGCCTTTCCCTCTATCAAAAGTGCCCTTTCAATTTATCACTTCCAGCAAGAGCCTTCCTCTAAATCAAATAAACTAAAAAAATAGTCTAAGTCACAAGTGATAGAAAATCATAAATTTTCTAAAAGAAATTGAGGAATAGCACAAGGAGTATTATTCCATGCACATAAAGATGAAAATAGAGAATTGATATCCATAGGGTATTTCCTCTTCTTACCATGAACTTGAAATAAAAAATTCATATAAAGATTCAACTTCATCTTAAAACTATAGCTTTGCACAATTGAATGTCTCTCATCACATCACATCATATCTTTTATGATACAAAACTCACACTTGAATAGAATCTTACAAGGTTATATATGATGGTTGCCCTGAAATCTATAACATAGTAATGAGCTTCTTGGATTAAAACTGAACAATTTATGCTTTTGAGTAATTGAACCTGGAGCATAAACTTGATGCAAGTCTCTTCATGTAAGCTTCTTGTTGTGTAAGCTTTATTTGTGCTTGTTGCAAGCCTTGGACTATGAAGGCTTGAATGATAGAAGTTGAACTAATTGTTGGAATTTAAGTAATTTCCATTTTCTTATTTATGTTTCTCCTATAAAGCTTGAATTTTTCTAGTTGAGGTTGTTACAAGACTTTTAATTCATTAAGTAGGAGTATTTCAAGATGGCAAGTGGTACTAAGTACATTTAAGAAATTGAAAAGTTAGACTTATATGTTAATTGGTTAGTGAATGTTAATAGCTACTGAACATTAAAAAAATTGTTATAAAATTTTTTTTATGTATGTTTAAGATAGTGGTAGGTTAGAGCATATTTAACTGGAAGGATGGGAAGCTGCTACTTTCTCTTTGAAAGCTAAGTTTGAATGTAGGCATAGCTATGATACTATTTTTTTGAGCATTTGATGAGTGGCGAGGTACCCCTACACTCAACCATACGAAACTAGCGTTGCACGCACAATTCAGTCGAACTCCACAAATGGACTAGTTGTGGCACCTAGATAGTTAGCCTTAGGTCGTAGTTCATTGTCTTTCCACCTGAACTAGTATTACATATGTCACTTATGGTTTAGTCTAGATGAGGTGTATGATGTGTTCCTAATTCTATGCTACTCCTGAAGGCAGTGGAAATTAATATTAACTAATCTAAGCTAGGAGGAAAAGGGTAAGAAAATCTAATCTAGCCTAAGTGCGATGAGCAACCGATTCCTTGATCAACCATACACATCTTGGACCTCGTGCACGACTACCACTAGGACTACCAAGCATAGATCCTAGGTACACCACTGGGATTACCAAGCGCAGATCCCAAATACGCCACTGGGTTACCAAGCGTAAGTCCTAGCTACACCACTGGGCTACCAAGCAGTCACACTTAAATGCTCGTAATCAAGTCGTACTCATTCCGCTTCTAGGAGTTTAAGGGTGAGAGACTAATCATGATGAGTAACCGATTCCTTGACTAGCTGTACACATCCGTAGATGCTCGTAATCAAGTCGTACTCACACCGTGCTATGAAAGCAATAAATAACATTAAATAAATAAACTAAGTGAATGCTACAATGATGAAGCAATCTCAATCTTTATTGCTAATCATGTGCATGTCCAAGTATGGCACACTCGAATAAAGACACCGTAGAACCACATTCACCACACTGCGAGCAGACACTAGAAAAATAAACTAGCTCTAGAGGGATCAAACTGCCAGAGCTTCGTTACTCTAAAATTAGGATTCCGAATAAGGGAGAGCCGTGTCTTATTTATAGATATGGTGGTGGACTGTGATATCACGTACACGATATCGTAGGGAAGATGCGATATCGCAGGGGATGCGATATCGCAGCGAATGTGATATCGCGTACGCGATATCGCGGCCTATGTGAATCGCATCTCAACTTACCCCCACAACTAAATAAAAACTCATCCTTGAGTTACAAGGAGAACAAGCTTCATTGATTACACAGTGGATAGGTATGGGATTATTAACTGAAAAAAGAAATGGACTAATGCCGCAGTGTGGAAAGACACAACACAGAGAAAAAATACTACAACTACAAAAATGTGGAACTCATGTAGTTCCTGGTGGCGGTGGCTCCTCCATGGGTGCTTTCCCCTTGTCACGTGCTCCAAGCTTGGAGGGTTGATGATGCTAAAGAATGGCCGGGAGCTTCTCCTCTTCAGTCTGAGGGTCTTGTGCCATCCATGCTGATGCTCCGATGTTTGATGGAGTCGGCACCTCCCATGAACAGGGTAGTTGCGGAAACATCTGATTAGCCTTGACATACCATGCTGCCCACCAAGCATTAATCATAGTGTCCAATATGGTCCTTTAATCAGTGTGTTAAGCACTGATGTTGTTAATTTGAGCCTTGGCCATATGGATCTCCTTCTCTAGCATTTGTTTGTACATCCCCACCTGATCATGGAAATGCTCCTTCAGCTTCTCGTGTCATTTAGCCTCACTTTGCCACGCACTGATCTCGATGGCTGATTTTTGTTGAATAGAACATACCTCCTCCATTGAGAGGGTTCGATTTTCTTTGGCTAAATGGCTTACATCTCGGTTGACCTAAATAAATTGTTCTCATAACTGATGGAAGTGTTCATCGAGAACATTCTTTTGTTTCTCCACAGAAGTCAACCAAAGGTTATCTGCAACCAATTGCTTATTTTCTTCTTCTAAGGCCCTGAGTGCCTTAAGATGTGCATGAGTTTGTGCTTGAGCTGTAGAGGCATCCCAAGTGGCCGTCTCCTTTTCNTGGGAGCTTCTCCTCTTCAGTCTGAGGGTCTTGTGCCATCCATGCTGATGCTCCGATGTTTGATGGAGTCGGCACCTCCCA